>JANBPK010000833.1:0-59311 GCA_027579435.1 Candolleomyces eurysporus | reverse complement strand
CGCGCGAGAGTTTAGGTTCCTTTAGTGCCTAGGAAAATATCTCTCTAGCTTTAGTAATGAAACTGGGTCTTTCAGCTGCAGGGTAGGCCGTTTAATCTGAAGCGGCGCCAACCGGCTGGCCTACTAAACCCTAATCTCGGGTATATGGCGGGCGCGCCTCTAAGTTAGCAGTCCTCGAGTAGACTCCAACTCTCGTGAACCCAAGAGTAATGTACTCTTTAATTATCCTTCGCGCCGCGCGAGGTACCTTAGTACTGGAAGGGTTTCTTAACATAGAGATTTGATAGACACGACCGTTTTTAGTTGAATAATGAACGATATATTCAATAAAGTTGGTATTTATTCGCGAAAATGCGAAAACGGTCGTATCACCGCTTTGCAAATTAATTTTAGTTATTCCTTGGGCCTCAATTCAAGAGCTTATAATAGAGATAGAATTTATAATGCACACATTGGGTTGGCCGCACTCGTAAGCAAAAACCAACAAATGAGTTGACTGGACCAATGCGCCTCTGGATCCTTCCAAAGGCTTCTCGTCTGAAGTGCTGTAGCCCTGAAATGATTTGCTGAAGCTCAGATTGTTCCCCAAATCAACAAAGGGGATTGATGTCTGCCCACTTCAAGAGAACCAATAGTTTTGGCTTCTTCATTCCCAAGCTGTCAAAGATTTTGTCAGGGATTGTGCCATTGACAGCAACCAAAGGGACTGGTATTGCACTTCAGTCTCCCTGTCAAAAGTCGTCACAAATTTGTCTTACCTGCTCCTTGTGTAGCATGCATATGGTTTATCATTTGCTTAACACATGTAATTGCCCAGAACAGAGCTATGATAAAGGCAGAACGTGGACCAACTTGCAGGCAATTCATGTCACTAGTGGGAAAGACTTCAACAAAGTTGAATTCTTTGTTGAATTCTTTGTTGAGTTTGCCAATGGCAACACAGGGATGATGGGAGCTTAGAGGAAAGTGGCAGGCAATGAGCTGTCAGTCTTAGGCCAGACAACCTTTATTTCATTTTCCAATATGGTTGGCTACTGGGAGAAATGGAAAGAGAACAAGAAATATGAGACTAGCTAAGAAAACTGAGACTTAAAAAAATAATATGTTGGAAGTTTCCATACTGGTGTTTCAATGGCCCTGCCATTGAGAGGCCATTGGAGTCCCAAAGGCAGATAAAACTGTGCTGAAATAGACATTGAGTTGAAATTTTTGAGATCAAATTAAGTTAAAAGTGCACCTGGTTCTTGTTCTCCCAAATGACAGAGAGAACCGATATGCTGCTCTTACCAGGCAAATCTTCTGATTTCCTGGAGGAAATAGTTCATGTTAGATGCATATGTGGCAGTTAGTAAGTTTCCTCTGATCTCTTTGCTGCCACCACATTCCTCATCATGATACCAGGTAAATCTTCCAATTCCCTTGAGGAAACCAGGTCATGTGTAACATTGTTTCCACTTACTTACACATGGACCCACTTCTGATCATGATCACCTGACACTTGCTATCTGTTAAGGGTTTCTGAGGTCCTGAGCTTTGGTGTATTCTTTGAATACATGCTTATAACAATTCAATATTAAAGCTAATCAATTGTAGAGTTGTTGAGGAAAGAGGATTACTATACTATTCTCCTATCTAACTAACTCATAAGCTAGTGTTATACTTTAACTGAGTGAGTTACACAGCCCAAAGCAATGTGCAATAGCAAGAGTGGGGAATATGTAAGTCAACTTATTCTATTCAGCTATCTGCACAGATCCTTATACACAACAGTAGCTTACTATGATAGAATATAATAGAAGGTTCAGGATTTAACTAAAAAATTTTGGAAGATTCCTGAAGTAGTGGTAATTAAAGAGAAGAGACCAGGGCTGCCGCAAGTGCAGCTGATCAAATGCAAAGTCTTGAGCTTGATTGGTATTGTTCGAGATTTGATGTGATCCAAGTTAGTGGCACTCAGATCATTCCTTGTGTGCTTGGATTTTGATCAACCCTCTGGATCTTCTGGATGTCCTTAGTCAAGGCTTTGAAACACATAAACTTGATTCTTTAATACTCGAAATCTTTAATATTACAAGCTATTGAAAGTAAAGCTACTTTTGGTGGGTTTCTGAGTCTTAACAAGGTAACAAGATAAAGAAAAGAAGAAAGAAAGAATTTGTACAAAGGGGAGATTATGACTGCAATGCTGATCTATGGGATACCCATAACACTATCATATATACAGGTGATTTGACAATGACATTCCAACCCTTCTCAACTCAGTGCCAGCACACAAAAGAATTCTAATCACTGAGAATGCAGCAAAAGGCTGCTGGACCCGAGAAGGCTTTTGGCTGTTTGACAATGTCATCTCAAAGCTTATTAGCTCTTTGTCAACCCAATATAAGACTCTTGAATTTGAGAATACTGAAGAAGAAATTTGAACTTTGCAAACCTGTGAAGACTTGACATGGTCTTACAATTTTGTGACATTGATTTGTATGCTGTTATCAACTCATTCATAAATCTGGCTTGTGATCAGATATACCTGGACAGATAGGTATCTTAACAATTTCTCAATGTATGTAAGAACAGATATAATTAATCTAGCACAGTCCAAGTTGTCATAATTAACTAACTATGACATAGTCCGTGATACAATTCAACAAAGAAAGAAAGAAAGGAAAAAAGGGTATACTATGGTGCATAGAGGGTTATTACATAACATTTAAAATGTAAGTTTGCACCAAAATCTTTACTGCATCATGTTCCAAGACATCTTGACTCAGGTTCATTCATGCAGATTCCAGGCGCCAAGATGGATGTGCAGCATGTGCAGGAACCAACAATGGCACTGCTGTTTCCTGTTCCCCTGTTTTGGGTTCATGTTTGCCTGCCCCTCTAACCTCCAAAACTTTGAAAGTAATTCATGTACTGGTGAAGTCAAAATGCCTTGGACCACTGCCATGCAAAGCATCAGCCACTTCCCACAGGTTGTTCATTGAGCAGGAAGGAGAAATCTAGTGTCACATACCCCATGATAACAGATTTCTGGTAACTCATATGAAAGTCACACATTGTCCTTTCCAGATCTTAGGAATTTTCAGAAGTGTTTTAAGGTATTTTTTGGAGATAAAAGTGATATCAGATCTGGTGATACGACTGTGTTTGATTTTTGCAAATTTAGTAGGCACTAAAGAGCTCTAATACATATATTCTAGCTCACATGGCATGACTCTAAAGATATAAACACCCTCAAGAAATCTATACTCTTGATAATACTCATGTGGCACAAGGATTACAGGGTACACACCAGCCTGAAGTCTACTTGAGGACTGTCAGTTTGGAGACACTTTGGTTGCAACATATCTAAATACAAAGGCTCAGTACACATGCCAGACGGAACTTGGCAACTGTAATGGGCTTTGGGAACCTCAAACCAAGTTTTAGAGGCTTGAATAGCTTCAAAATAATCAAGGAAATATGTCCTAGGGCAACAGGAACAGATTCCTTAAGCACAACAGAGGTATGTGGTGGAGTTTTGGAGCCTTTGATGGCATGACTACTGGCCAGCAAAGCACAACCATATCATCAAAATCAATTGGTCTCCTGCATGCTTGGTGGCATGGGGTTCCTGATTCTGAAACAATTGAGAAAGGTGGGGGAAGGCAACACTTCAAATATTGTTTTCTGAAGCAAGTCTTGGAGAGTCTTGCAAGGTGGCCCACTGTGATTGCACTAGTCAGTTGCTTGTTGCCCTCATGCTTGAGTACACAAGATATGCATCTCTGACAGATAAAATTCTTCAGAGGAGGCAATAGTACAGGTAGAACTCATTTTAAACCAAAGCTGAGCAAGTGGGATGGAGAAAACTTGCCAGTGGTAGGCAGTTGAGAAAGAAGGAGGATACCATCCATTTTTAGAATTAGGTCACTAAACTAAGTTGACTTGAGTCAACCCTTAAACCTGCAAGTTTACCAAGGTTGGGTTGCCATAGGATCCGCAGCTCATTTGGGTAGATTGGGTCAAGTTGAAAATGGGCTAGATCAAGTTGCAGCCAGATTGAGCCCAACCTGTGGCAGCACTAAGACAATATGCAACAGCAAGAAGAGTGAATGTGTACATAAACTTGTTCAATTTCCAAGCATTACAAATCCAACTCAAGAGGTTGCACCTGATTGGCCACACTCATGGCATCTCTTGTCCCTTCTCATTGAATCCTGTTATTTGGGAATCTTTTTTACTTACTAAGTTTATCTTGACCTTCTATTTCCTTCCATTACAGTAGTTGCTGTTGTGTATTTGAAGACTATTGGAGATAGCTGAATTGATGATACAAGACAGGCACTATTCAAATCATTGTTCTTGTGTTTGGATTCTGATCAAAGTTTGGACTCTCTTGATGTTCTTAATTGAGACTTTGAGACACATTGAGCCAATTCTTTGATACTTGGGGTTTCTAAAAATACAAATCACAAGCTNAAAAAAGCTATCTTTATGGCTTTCTGGGTCCTTGTAAGAGTAACAAAGGNAAAAAAAAAGAAATATTTATTCAAAGGGGGAGACTACCACTGCTATGCCAAGCTACCATGTCCCCATGACAGGACCAGTAATACCCCAAAAATGCCTTGGCATATGCTGCTTGATAGCTTGCTACACAAGCTCAATGGTGCAGTGCATGCATTCATGAATACAGTGTACATACAAAAAAAATGTTATAACAGGCTATAACACAAGGAGTACAAAGAGTATCATAGACAAGAGCTAGAAAAACAGCTAAACAAAAGAACAAATTTAGAACAAGTGAGTGCTATTCTGAGAGCTAAGTTGTAATCAAAGCACTTTAACTTGCAAGACATAATCATGATTGGCATTGGCAAAACTTACAATTGTGGTGGGTCAAGACAGGCATGCTTGATGCCCACTGGGGAAAGCTTCCCTGCATCTAAGAAAACCTAAATAAAGTCAAACAAGGCAGAAAAATTTGGGACTCACTTGAGCCAGTTGGGACCATGAGAAACTGCATTGGTGAGCTCAACCTTGGTGGTCTGGAGATTTCCAATGATGAGACAAGTGCCATTAAAGTAAAGACCAGGGTGGCAATGGGGTGGAACCCAGAGTAAAAGATCTCCCAAAGAGTTCTGAATCCATCCACTGGAATTGAGTATAAAGATCCCAGCTGGATAGTTGTGTAGAAACAGAAATTGTGGAGAAATAGGCTGTAATGTGTGACTGTTGTTATGCCCTGTCATTGGCTCCAAGGCTGGCTGTCCTGTCTGAGCATTCCACAGCCTGATGGTCTTGTCAGATGAGCCTGAGACAATGTACTTGCCATCAGGAGAGAATACAATAGATGTGGCATAGCGTTATTGGCTCCAAGGCTGGCTGTCCTGTCTGAGCATCCCACAGCCTGATGGTCTTGTCTTCCAAGCCTGAGACAATGTACTTGCCATCAGGAGAGAATGCAACAGATGTAACATAGTTGCCATGCCCTGTCATTGGCTCCCAAGCTGACTGTCCTGTTTGAGCACTCCACACTTGAATGGCACCACCCTCCATTCCTGAGACAATGTATTTGCCATTGACAGAAAATGCAGCAGATACCACTCCAGATTGTGTTGTGATCTTTGATACTACTTGTTTTTGAGTTGAGTTGTGGTGAATAATGGGAATTGAAGAAAATTTTAGAAGTGCCTGAACTGGCTGTTCTGTTGCAGCATAGAATGGCAGTGCTGACAGATACAAATGTGGAGCACTGTGCCTAATTGGTATGGCAAAGTTGTGCACAAAATCACCAATATTGTTTAACACCATCCCAAGCTCAGTTGACATTAGTTTCTGTATAGCTTGTCAATTCTCATGTTGTGACTTTCTTTATTCTATAGTTACTTTGGATATTTCCCAGAGTGTATTGTATGCATAGTCAATACCTTTTAAAACACTCAGAGCTTCCACCCAATACAGAATCTTTGTTGTCTCCACAAATTCCTGCATCTTTTGCTGCAAAGGTTCAGTGACTCCTGCATAGAGAACATGTTCTCCCCAAGCTGTGCATGCATAAGCTAATGCAGATTCAATTTGCAATGGTATAGGTTGGTCATCATTGCTTTGATATGAGGTTTTGGCCCCTGAGATCCCAAGGTGTAGCCTAAGGTCCATGAGTGTGAAGCAAGCCATAGCAGTGGTATAATGTGCAGTGCATCTGTCAATGGCCCATTGTTTACCATGGTGCTTTCCTGATGTCAGGTAGTCAACAAAAGATGCATAAAAGATTGAGATTGGACTGTCATCACAACCTTCATCAGGCACTTGGACAACAGAATGAAGGGACATGAAGGCTTCTGTAATTGCCAAGTTATCTGTGTTGAGCAATCTGGCATAGTTGTCTACAGAAATAGGCCTCTGGGCTGTGAGAAGCAGTGACAGGCAGGATTGTATCATATCTGCCTCCTCTTGTTCCAGATCTGTGAATGCCTCAGCCAAGATTCTGCTGTACAGAGTCTCAATGCCAGAAAGCTGGACATTGGTAGTTGGTTGGCCAAGTTCCTGGAACTGCTTCAAGCAATTTCCTGAATAAGTTGCAACAAATGCCACCATGGTGGCTGCAATGATAAACAGTGTTCCTGAGACATTGGCAATAGTTTGAATCTCTGGAGGTGGCCAGTTTGCCTGATAGTGGTTATACACCCTTGAGATGGTTTTGAACCGGTCATTCAGATACAGCAGTATATCAGCTCTGACAATGTCAGCTTCAATGTCATGGAGCCGAAGCCACCCATGGTGGGTAGATGATTCAAAGGACTCCCGCAGAGAGATCTTGGGACGACTAGTAAGGAAAAACTTGAGTGCTATGGTTGGCCTCTGACATTATGGCTGCAATGAAGAGCCTGACAGCATCTTGATCCTTGCACTCATCAAGTGCATCTACAGCCAGCACAAGGAGCTCATCAGAAGCAAAGGTCTTCTGAGCAGGCAGGAGGATCAGTTTCAAATACTGGTCTTTCAACTCCATCTCTGTTGGATTTTTGCAGCTGTCATCAGATTCGAGAATCTCTTCAAGTGCATCGCCAAATTGAGGCCGTTTCTGTGCCAGAATCCTCGCAAGGGTGGGGATGATCAGATACACGTCCATCTTGTCCGATTCCTTGAGGGTACAGAAGAAGGTTGCACCCAAAAGTCCCCGATTCTTGAGCTGGGAGCAAAAGGTCTTGGACACAGTTGTCTTTCCTGTCCCAGCGAGCCCGCTAAGCCAGAACAGGTGAGGAGAACTTGGATCCGTTGCCCACACGAGCAACATGAACAGCAGTGATACCTGGGATCTGGGGATGCACCCGGGACCTTGCTTTGCGTTGCCATACTCTGCGCCTTCCACTCTCCCTAATTTCTGGAAAGCATCTGATTCCATGGCTGAGCAGTGTGATTAACAAGGAACGAGTCAGATAGACGTACTGGATCTCTTCAGTGACTGCACAGTCTGCTTGATAGTGCGCATGGTCTTAGTGTGATCTTCGATAACTATTGAGGCCCATGAGAAGCGAAAATGACGTCACGAAACCTGACGCACCATTGAATCTTTCTTTCAACCAGTTGACGCCGCTAATAATCTGGTAAGTCTGGGCCCTATTCTCGATGATTGCATCAAACTAGACAGTTATGAGTCACCAGCGCAAATACAACCAAAGGAGACTCACCATTGCTATCTTGATTGCGAACCTAACCTCCTGCATAAGCTTCAACAGCTCTTGCTTGTCCTGCGTGGTGAGCATCACGTGTTCGATTCTTGACCTGGTCGGATCCACCTTGTCCTGCAGTATCTTCTTCTTCCTTTCCAGAGCCCTGCATAATCCAATACGGGCTGAGTACATTGACGCTCGGCATTAATGGACTGCTCTCACCATAACAATCCATCAAAACGGTCCTTCACCTCTTGCGGCACATCGGGCGGACAAGCAACCATAATTTTCAACAAAACCTCCACCCTCTTGAGAAGTGCATTGAATTCCTCCTTATTCTTGCCATATGCCTACTCATAGATCAGTAAAGAGGGTCACATCTCGTAGAGAAAGACTCACATCAATCAAGTTGCAAATGACCAACAGTCCTGCAGCGATGCTCTTCACTGGGGGAAACACATCCGATACTTCAACAACCTTCCGCAGAGTGGTCTTGATGCCTTCGTAGATCTTGCCTGCAAGCCCCGCTGGCTCATGTTCGTCTTTGGCGTGAGCGGTACTCTCCTGAGGTTCGTTGACCGCAGTCGCAGGGACGTTTGATTGGTTTGGAGGAGATAGATCTGAGGGACGGCCCTCAACGACTGCCGCATCATGGTCCTGAATTGGATTTTCGACATGGGCAGTGGTTCCCTGCACCACTGCCTCTCCTCGAGACCTCTCCAAGTGCCCGCTCAAAGGGAATGAGCTCGAGACCTGCAATGCACCGTCATGATCAAAGATGGAAGTAGGGGGTATGAACATATTTTCTTCGTTCCGTGCTGGGAGGGGGGGTAGAGGCTTTGATGAAGTGGACTGGATTGCCTGCTTGGCAAGATCTTGACGAGGCTGGCTACCGATTGCTGTATTGATGTTGTCCTGATTGCTTTGGATTTCGCTGTGAGTGGTGTTCTTGACTGGTGGTGTGGGGACAGCGATGTCATGAGTAGCTTGAGAGGTAGTGCTTGAACCTCCGGTCACGGTGGGATGGGAGGCGGTGCGAGAAGGAGAGGGTGAGGGTGTGCGAGAGTCGAAACGATCTTCGAAGAAGTTCTTGATTCGATCTCGTTTTCGAGGTTTGGTACACTGCTCTCCTGGGGGATCCATGTCCAGTTATTCACTAATATGTAGTAACGTCAAGGAAGATTGTGGACAAGGATGGTGGAAGTAGTAGTCAAAGAGGTGCTGCTCGAGATTGTTTTGGGAATGCCAGGTTCACGTGGTGGTGCTGTGAAGGAGTCGAGCACCGCCTTCAAGCGTCTAAATTCCAAATATTTTTGGTGAGTAACGATGGCTGTCGCTGAGCTCGATGGTGCCTAGGTATCCAGGACCTTACCCCCAACGACATGCTGTTTCACCTGGCACCTGCTGACCACCTACCACCCTCTTGCTGAGAGGCGTACGTGCTCTATGCAAGATACGCAAAAGGAAAGGAAGGAAGGGTATATTCGTAAAACTACAAACTCAAAAAAAAGACTCAGAAATGATTTATGGGAAGAAAACCAAGAAGCTAAGTGGGCAAGCAAAGGGGGTAAGTAGTCCAACGATGCTAACTCTCGAAATTCCTTCCTCGAGGTCACTGGTTGTCATCAACAAAATGAAAATAATCTGGAGAAGCAAAGAATGTGAAAGAAAGACGAGTCATTCTTGATAACCAACTGAGATTGTGGGGAGAGTAGGGGAGGCAGAAAGAAGTACGGGAGTAGAGACAGCAGACGTCCAAGAAGTAGGAGCGCAAGGATGCACGTTGGTCGCTGGTGGAGGACATCCAGACTTCCAAGTATATCCTCGTCAGCCCTCACTGAGTCCGCCCAGTCCAACGAGCCACACGCTATATGCGACTCCGACGCTTCCTGGTCTCCATCCACGTGCCTGCCATTGCCCATCCGCTTCCTCCAGAGTGAATGGTGATTGTATCCAGACTGTGTACCCCTACATCACCAACATCCACCCCGCTGACCCAATTACAAATCGCGAACCTCCTACCAGCACTCTAGTGCAACCGAGGCTGTCGGATTGAGCCCACTTGCGACCGCAACCGTAGCAGTGTTATCCACAGGCGCCATGAATTCCTGACAAGGGTAGGATTTTAAAGTGCCGAACGGTGTCTTGGAGGACGCCATTGGTCGAGTTCATGAATACAAAGACGTTGTACATTTTCGAGGGCAACTAGGGTGCCTGCTTTGGCCCGGACTGTAAGCAGAGCAAAGGGAGAAGTCGGTTAGTCAGGAGGTATGACGATAGGAGAAGGAAGAAAGAATAGACATGATAGAAGCGAGAGAAAATGGAAGTAGAAGTATGGACAAAGATGTCGGTCCACAACAAAGCAGAGAAAGGGTGGAAGGAAAGGATCAAAGGAGCAAGGGGAGGGGATGGGGTGGAGCGTCGAAGGCAAGGAACAAAAGCAAGGAACAGGAGAATACTACATACCATAGTTTGTTACGAGAATCAACCCCATCCACGCTCTACATATACCCTGATGTGGTACCCGAGAGCTCTTCTGTCAATTGGACAGCGACATTCACATAGCCGTTCATCCATCGTTGCCTGACGTTGGCTGGGTTACGGTGAAGTTGGCTATTGCTCGTTTAGTGATGGTGGTCGCGGTGGTTCAGTGGAGACTGGTGTCCACGTTAGTGGCTGATAGCGGCGCAGTGTGGCGATGTGGAGGACATTGTCGGCAAATATTGACGATGGTAAGACCCTTAACGCCTTGATTTTATTGGCATCATTAAAATCTCATAAAACCTAGAAGCTGCCGAGGAGGCGTACATCAGTGATGGCACGCGCTTATGGCCTTGACACCCACCTCTGTCTCAATCCGTGCACAGAGCAGTTGGGAGGCAACCACAGCCTACAAGAGATGTCAGGAGTACTCTTTGTACTCAAAACTATGTAAATAGTGCACAAAGCGCAGGAAAAAATTAATAATAACATGTAATTTGGCTAAAAATCCATCCTTTCAGTGTGCTGCTTGAAACAGTCCAGTGAGAGGGGCTTTTTGTGTTATGTATGGGTGATGATGTGCAGCCATCTTGGGAAATTTGCTTTGGGGCGCGCAAAGCGCACTGCTCCCGAAAAATAAGTTCAGGGATTAAAATTTGGCTAAAATCAAACCAGGAACAAACCGAGCAGTGGCGGAAAGGCCACGGTAAACGATGGTAAGCGCTTTCTGAGCTAGGCTCGCTAGCAGGGTGCTGTTGGCCGCAACGGCCATCTTAAAATTGATTAAAATTGATTAAAATGAGGATGATTTTAAGCTTTCTCTGGCCCTTACCCTGGGGGCTTCCTAAACCAGTATAACAAGTCCAGCCTTTTCTGACCTGGCAATCTATGCCTCATAAGGTAGTCCAATCACTGTCCAAGCATCACAGGTGGCCTTTCCCACACGGACCAGCCAAGATACCTTTAGATTTTACCTCTAGAGAATCTATCCACCTCAAAGGGATTGTTATGAATGTTTTGCCTAATTCATTGTTTAAAGGAGCGAATTTTTTTTGTATTTATGTCGATATATATAGTTTATACAGTAGGGTGCAAACTGAGAGGCCGAGTGTGCGAAGCGCGCCTCAGAAAACGGATCGAGAAATCAGAGAAGGGAGAGACGCGACACGACGTGGTTGTGCATGTGACCTGCATCACGGCAAGTTTGGCACCCAAAGGTGCCATCGGCGCACATCAGCGCCTTACCATTTTTGGAAGCATCCGCCTAAAATCTTGCGGATAAGACACAGTATATGTTTTACATTCTTGAAATCAGGCTTGAATTAAATAGACAAAGGGAGGGTTGGCAGCTGTTCTACGGGTGGGCAACGGAAATGTTTTGCCAATGCGAATGGCTGGGCGAGAGGGCTAGACAAGAGGGCGACACAGAAGAGGAAGACATTTGATTCATGGTGTACGATGATACAACTGATTGATATGGTTTTTTTCCTTACTTTCCAACGTCCGTGGATTATTAGTAGGCATGGTGATCATGTTTTCTGATCATATAGTCGTGAACGACCTTCCAATTCCAAGTAGCGGGCATTGCGGTGAAGCCAGCTTCAAGGTTATAGATATTTAGCCTGTCGCAGGAGGTTGTTTGCACCGTCGTTGTCATGGGCCTCAGACAGAGGGGTTGATGGGTGAGGAGATGAGACTCGGAGGAGTTTGTGGGGCTCGATTTGTGCCAAGTTAATCGTTCCGAGTGTGCTGGGCAGGTGAGTGGTGGTTGAGCGCAGGCAAAGCACAACCGGCCGGAACGGATAGCCAGTCAATCCGGACCGTTGATGTGCAGGTAGCGAACTAGGGCTCTCTAACCAACAAAACTATAGAACTCAAACACACACACACAACCACAACACAACAACACACCAAATACCTTCGTGAAGATAAAGGCAGGCAAGGGGTATAGGTAAAAGCTCTAAGTCAAGTCGACAGAGGCTTCTAGAACTCTTCTTGTACAATCGCAAGTTCGAGGGGGAGCTAAGGCTCAACCAGCAACGATAGAAATGCTTCACGAAGTGACTTCGCTAACACACGGTAAGGTTCGAGATACAACGGATAACTTCACGAACAGAGAACACGGTCTCGAGCAACTTTAACGCAAGAACGATTCGATAATACGCAAGCGACACAACTCTGATTGACTTCACGAACTTAAACACTCTTTTCTCAATAACTGATGGCTCTCGTAGATTCCTAGGAACACGGTCCCGACGCGAAATACAAATGCTAGCTACCCGCTAATGCTATACTAGATAAAACAGAGACGTAGATATAGACAATTATTGTTTGGCAAACAGGCAAAGAAACAAACAGATGACATAGACAGAGAGAGATAAGAAACACAATCACATGAGGGTATCAAAGGCTGAGAGTTGCGTCTCAAACCATAGAACGCAGCCCAGGCGCTTCGTGAACCTGGTCTGGACGCAGCTGTTGTCAAGTCTGCATGGATATTCACCGAGGATTGCTTCCGGAGAGCGCACCCTTCCGTTCGCGCACCTAATCCGACGAATTGATCCGAATTTTGGGTGCTTGGCTCCACCAAGCCATACTGCTTCACTACTCTGCTGACTCTTTCTTTCTCTTGGCTATGGACAGGCTGAGTGAGCCTTGGGTGGAGGTTTTCCGAGCAGGTTCACGAACTTCGGATTAGCTGTCCGATCTTGATCACTGCTCTCGTTCCTTCCAATTCTGGTCATGTCAACGCTTATTGACTTAGCGGATTGCTCATCAATTCTCGAAGCCACCGGCTGCTTCGTGAAGTCTTCTGCTTAGCGAATGTCAGGGCGAATTCCCTTGTAATGTGCACAACTCCCTCTAGCATCATACCTCACCAGGTCAGGCATGCTAGTTAGACTTCAAATAGTATGACTGTGTTTCAGATACGTTTACGAGACCTTCGTGAACTTAAAGTGTCATCGCAGAACCGTCTTACTCAATGTTCTTTCGTCCTCTAGGGTGTCTGCTTAGTTGACAGTCAGGGCTAACTCCAACTCTTATATTTCCCTTCCTTCAAGAAGATCTCATTAATTATTGAAGTCGATTCGCAAACTTTATGAATAGATTCACGAATTTGAGAGGGTGTCTACGCAGGCGGCATATCACCGTGGTCACTCTCATCCTCGGACTTGGTCGTCAGGCTCGTGCCCGATCCATACCAAACCATTCCACAGCTCCTTCGTTCAGAGGGGGCCCCTTCACTCCAATGACCCTCGTCTCCAACTAACCAGTGCTTTATATTCCGTGATATTATTACCACTGCTATTATTCTAACACCCAGTGCGAGCTCAAGATGTTTGCCGTCCATCCCGCCTCCTCTTCTGCTGGTCCCAGGTACGGTGTGAACGACGTGAATGCAAAGGTGAGTCCTCTCCCATTTCTTTCGTTTCGCTGCGGTCACTCATCATCCGTTAGGGTTACCCAGCAGCCTCAACTGTGCCAGCACGGTTCTCAGTTCACATCTTTGGTGGCCAGAAGCCACCCCCCGCCTGCCTACTACCCCCCATCCAGCAACCCCAACGTTAATCTTAGCCATTCTCAACCAGCACACCCTGCAGCCTACGTCTCTGCCCACCCCCACACTGCCCCTCCATCCCGTATCAACAGTGCTACTGCCAGTGTCGCACCCACTCGACCACCTGTCGGACCCATCCCCATCCCCGCTCCTCCACCCGCCCGACAACGCACCATCTCCACCTCAGGGCTTGGCCCAGGTGTCGGTGTCCCCGCACCTAAACCCAAATTCACATTCTACCCCTCTCACCCTCTCAAAACGCCCAAGACACCTCTATTTATATCAAGGCTCCAAATCCGATTTGATGTCCGTCACCACCAATGGCAACTTTGTCCACTACCGCCTCTCACCCACCGAATCGATCGACAGTACTGCGCCTATGAGAGGTGCCGACACGCCCTTGGGAATGATGCACTACGAACTTCTGAGCCAGGTTTTTTCCCTGGCAGAGAGACCTGGTCTTTCCAGGGTAATGCTCTGGCTATCCCAGAGTTCTTTCCTGGAAAGACCATGACTGGTCCTGGAGTGTCCAGGGACGCCCTGACAGGGAAAATCTTGGGGTAATCTGTTATGTAATAACCCCAGTAGTATCTTTTTTTTCTCTTAGTAACTCTAGGACTGCGAACGATGACCGCAGTTAGGTACTTTGTAATACCTAACTGCGTACTTAGTAACTTAGGACTACGGATCGACTACGGACTATGGACTATTACTTAGCAGGACTGCGTAATTACCAATGTATGCCTCAGCAYGGACTGCGGCACAGTAGCWTGTACAGTATATAGGCAGCACAAGCTGAGCGGTAACTCCTCAGCTTGTTCTCAAGAATCTACTCTCTTGTCTACTCRTATAACTCCTCTTCTCGCACTAGTCCTCTCTCTAGTGAATGACTTTAGCAGTCTACACTAAAACCGAAATCGACTCGCACTATCTTATCACCTACGTCCGACTCTATTTCATCCTTGCCCCAGACGCTAAGATCCGCCTCGGATCTTTCATAGTACGTAACCTTGTCGGTGACGTTATTAACGCTACACAGGGCGCTATCGACCGTCCGCCAAGCACTCCAGAATTGGCAGCAGCGCTTGCTCTCCTCGATCAGAAGTACGCAGAGCGAGGCCCCGACCTTCTGCAACAACTTTGGACTCTCGCCTCCCCAACCGAGGATCCACCTCCCCTCGTCCATTCCGTTACTTCGTCTGTTGCTCATCTGCCTCACTCTCAAGCCCCTCCTGATTATCATCCCTCCAAACGCCAACGAGCGACCTCTGACCCAGACTTCCCCGGATCAATCAATAGTGGCTCTACCGACCCCAACGAACCCTCTAGCTCTCACTCCCAGTGAAGGACAGATCACCCCTCTTATTTTCAAAGAGAACAACTCCGACTCCGCCAATATCTCTTTCCGTTTTTGGCACCTTTGTTACCATCCCTTCGAAGACCCGCCCCTCATTCACTGGGCCGTCTTTACCACTACTCGAGCTATCCGACGCACTCAGAACTCCTCCTCGTTCACTTTAGGCCGACTCCGTCTCCAGTGCAACAAGGACTTGAGCAAGCCCATAACATATCATGTTTCATGTACATCATACTACGTCATCCTTAGTCAGTAGCCTATTGTACTACGTCATAGGCTCAGTCAGCATGACGTGCTTAGCACGCAATGCTCAGTCAGCCAACTGGTGCACAGACCAGTTGAGTGACTTATTGTGATGTGACTGTCACACAGTAGAGATGTATAAATAGCCCTCTTGTAGTAGCTAGTTTCTATAGAACAACTCGTACTACCAAGTACTCTTTTACACACGCTTCCAGCACACTCGCATCAACAACAACCCTCTCACCTCCATCAAGCCACAAGCAAGGTATGATGTCAGATCATACTCAGTATTCTAGGGCTACGTTTCTGCGCAGGTTGTTCCCGTGTACTTGCAATGGCGAGTTCAACAGGATCTCCCTCTTCTGCGAACATGGCTGTTCAACAGGGTTCAAGTAAGCTAGCCGGTTGGCGCCGCTTCAGATCAAACGGCCTACCCTGCAGCTGAAAGGCTCAATCTCACTACTAAAGCAATGGAGGTGGTTTCCTAGGCACTAAAGGTACCTACCCCCTTGCACGGCCTCACATTAATTGAGTATATTCAGTGCTAGAGCAGTAGGACGAGTCCCTAAGCATATAAAGAGATGCGCGGCGAGGTTTCGGCACATCAGACGGCATGATGGCTGGCGCGGCATGAGAAAGGAGCTCAAAAGTACTCTGAAAGGAAAGTCGTTCACGGCAGAGATAACCCGGAAAGTGGTCACCAGGACTTTTGCCAAGATCAAGATACTCAATTGACGGAGGTCCGACTCCTCCTCACGTGGCTCGAGCAAAGGTNACACCAAGACGGCGGTTGGAATAACCGTAGACTGACCACCCTTGATCAACTTTGGCATCCCACTCGGCATACTAGAAAAAGGCAACAAGAATCTATTAATAGTCACGGCGCGAGCGCAGGAGTGGCACGGCGGCGCCTTGGCATATCCAATACCCTCTTTTATCTCTTTATCTCTCTCCCTAGCTGGGGCCTGGACTCTCTTTTATTTATAAATCTTGTGTACACCTATTTACCATGCTCCAGTGATCGCACGGCTCCAGATAGTATATATATTGGACTCTCTTAGCATAGTTTTTCCCGAGAGAATTACTGCTGTTTTATTTGTGTTTACTTTGCGTTTGCAATCGACTGGATTTGTGACTTTTATCTCGCGCAGCGTGATACTAAGTTAAAGGAAAGATCAAAGCTATAAAGAAGTAACCTTAGGGTTAACTGTGTGATTATCAAGTACTCCTCGATTACTTGGAATTAGTGTGCATAAGAGAGAGAATCTGTAAATTCTTAATACTCTACACTACCCCCCCCATACTTGCACCCCCGATTCGGTACGGCACGACTACAAAGGTCTATACATACCGCTTATCTCGCACGGCTCGACTTAGAGTTGGTGTAGGTGTTAGGTTGTGTATTTTAGTAGTCTCGCCGTTCTCGATCACTTCACTGTCTTGTGTCACCTTTGAACAAAGTATGTGGGCCTCTCGCAGCTTTGTGATGTTTTGACATTCAAGTTTACTTTCTTTATCCCAGGTATAAACATGGAAGAGAGTTAGAGAATCACCAAAGTTATAGAATTACAAATGTACATGTAAACAAGAAACAGCATGTAATGACTACCAGAATCTATCATTCGATGGTCCTCCACATCTGCGTTAACTGAGGCGACAGTAAGCAATCTGAGAGGGCATATGGACCAAATGGGCGATTTCTTACCTCAAGGGGTGGAGGCTTTGCGTCATCCACATAGATGTATCCACCACCGACCAGCTTGTTTCCTGAATTTGAATTCAAGATTTGCTGGCATGCTGTATTAGCTCAAGGAAAGGGCTGTTGAAGGGGACCACATACCTTCAACACTATGGTATCCTTCTCCAGAGCTTTATCTTTCCTTGGAGCTCTGTCTTTCTTCAAAGCTTTCTTCTGCCCAGGAGGTACCCTACTGCCATCTTCAATCTTTGCATCAAAATCATCTTCAGAGACGCGAATGAACTTGTCGTCATTCTCTGAATCAACCAGGACATAGTCAGGATTGGGCAAGAGACAATTGAGGGAAACTTGATTTGGCAAGACCTAGGGACAATTTGAGGATGGACGATTGTGGGGGGAACAATTTGAGGAGGTAAAATTTGAGGTACAATTTGGCAAGGGACGATTTGGCAAGGGATGATGGTGCTGGAAAGGTCTTGATTGCCCATGGTTGGGGGCATGGGTGGCCTCAACAAGGGGTTGTTGAGTAGCTGCTGGTTGTCAAAGGGGAATTCCTGGTTGCTGTTTGGGGGGCCTTGCGGTAGGGGGACAGGGAACGACCCTAGAAAGGTCGGTGAAGAGGGTTCGGGAAACATAATACAGGTTGAGCCCATGAGGATGGGGATTGCAGAGCAGATGGGAGAGAGAAGGCAGATGGAGATGGATTCAAGGGAAAAACTAATTTACATAATATGATTACAATGGAGCAAAGAGGTGTTTGTGAGGGGTAACAAAGGAAATGAACCCGTGGCATTCCTGTTCATAGGTTCAGGAAAGAAAGGAATTTATCCACCCATGTGTAATGAATGGGGGAAACGATGGCAAAGAGTGCCACAACAAAGCACTGTGAATGGGGAGAATGGGGAGGAAGGGTCTATCAAAGGCAGCAAGGCATGTGAGGGTGTACTCACTGTTGACTGAAAAGACATTCAGTGAACAAAAGTGTTGATTACTTCTGCCACATATTCTGCAAAGAGGGAGAGCATGTTGACAGCATCTTCATTCAGGTGCATACAGAACCCCCACAGGTTGCATTGGTCAGTGAGCGCTGGGGGTGCATTTGATGTGCCACAGTAATTGTTGTGGTATTGACGCAAGCAGAGGGATATCTCAAAAACATGACCTAGAGTCAAGTGAGCCAGCTGGCTCAAAGACTGGGGTAGGGAAGTAGACATACAATCTCTAAACCTGAGCCCAGCCATCCGAATGTCATGCTTAACAATTGTGATGAGGGCAAAGGTATAATATACTAATATAGCAGCGAAAAGGGCTTGCAAGAAGTTGGAAAACACACTTTCAGTCAAGTCAGTATGGTGAGAATGGGATCACCGTATAGTAGCTTACATACCGATGGAAAGTATCATGACCAGGCAACATGATGACACAGGCATTGGTACATTGACTGAGATGTTGGATGATGCTCTGCTTCTGTTCCCAGCTGAGCTTCTCTAGGGCTGATGATTTGGGTGAAGAAGGGGGGGNAGGTCTTCCCAAACAACTTTAGTGAGGAAAGATTGAACATGGGAGGCAGAGAAGTGAAGAGGGTCCATTGCAACAAAGGTTGTAGACAAACAAAATGAGCGGTGCAAAGCAAACACTTTATGACTACCATGTGATTGTCCGATCTAAGCAAGCCAATCAAAGGCTCAGATGGACAGAGGACAGATTGCAGTGACTACAACGGCTCAGAGCAGGGTAAAACGAGCAAATCCAAAGGGGAAGGACAGCCTTTCAAGTAATTACTTATTACGCAACAGATCAGGAATGGGCCACATTGGGAGGCATATCTTTGGTGGGCAGGGTGCGCTATCCACTGAATATCCAGTCTTGGGGGTTTGCTGGCTTGACATCCAAAGCCTGGCTTGTCGGACACTTTGGGGCAGAGATGATTTCTTGAATTTGAGTCATCTGGAAAGCAGGCCCCTTGCCCTTCTTGTCACGGAACTCTTCACCTGAAAAGGTAGACCGTCAGCAACGTGTGCAGAGAGAAGAGAGTCTGAAGGGGTGTACTGAAAAATTCACCAAGAAGGTGCATGTCGCTGTGAGTGGAGAATGTGATCATGAGTCTCAAACGAGGCTCTATCAGTGAATCTAAGACTCACTTGCCCACTACCTGAAAGACATACTCGTAACTGGGGAATAGGTCAATGCCAAATTCAAAGAATTCCATCTAATGAATGGTGTCTTTCCGGTGGTTGTAGGGGAAAGAATGAAATGTGCTAACCTTCTCAGGCACGAGAATGGCCAATGTTACACTTCCCTTGTATTCTGAAGCCCCACGCTCCTGATACAACATCTGGAGAATGCCGTGATACAGCCCCTTTTTGACTTGGGTTGGTACATTGAGAACAAAAGGGAGGGCAGTGCTCATGATGTGCAATGGTGCACCCAGCCTGATGATTGTCTCTGTGTGCCTTCTAACAACTGTTGACCTAGGTATAAGAAGGTTAGAAGCAAATTTGAACCGGGCAGAGGGGACAGACCAGATTCTGGTGGATTCAAGCTCAAGATTCATCCTGGACTGTTAGAAAGCAGATGAGTGGTGGAAGAAATGAAGATGTTGGTGGAAGGATGGAAGGAGAGAAGAGGTGTGGAGAGGAAGAATGAGAATGAAAGAACAAAAAGGGAAAAAGGCTCAGCAGCATGTTGGTGAAAGACAAAGACACAAAGGAGGGATGGAGCATCCCAGTGGCTTGATGGGATCAGGTGAGAATTGCATGATCAGATTGCTCACGTTGCGCTGCGCAACTACGATGCAGCAACAGTGGCAAGTTGTTGGAGACAATGCGACTGTTGTATGGGCCACATAGCTTGTTGCTCAAGCCCATGGTCTTTATTGCAATAATATTTTTTTTNAGAAGTAAGCTGACATTAGACTGCATATTCCCAGTATATTTCAAGCATATTTTTCCCAGAAATATGGAGCTATGCATCCAGTGTAATAATCTGCGTGATTCGATTTTTGAGCATGCAAGCTAGCCGGGTCACACCAAATGCGGTGGAGTCTAGTCACTGACTCTCAGATCAATGTTCCAGTTCAATGTCTCTTATTTAGCAAATATTCATCTATGTCATACCAACTTTGCACTGTATGCTCTCAAAGCACTAGCACTAGAGCATGACATTACTCATCACCGATCACATCAACCTGTCAAACAATGAGAGGTCACGCAGATTATCATGCAAATGGTTGTAATTCAATTCCTTGCATGTCTACCAATGAACACAGCGCAAAACTAATTGCCCCAGCATAGGTATGTAGCCACCACCAAACACGTGGTCTGTTTATCAGTGTCATTCCACTCAGCAAGATCTGGTGATGAGGTCGGTGCTGCCAAGCTCAGAACACACACACAAAAACCACCAACCACAACCTATAGACAGGATGTGTACAGTCACGCGGTGTGAGAGTCAGGCCGCACAAAGTCAAAGTGCGAGTTTGTGTGGGGTTATTGAGTGAATTAAGAATACTAAGTTCTCAAGTTCTCTCTTTGATACACTCCACAAAAAATAGAAGTACCCTAGTGTACAGCTAGTGAGGTTCCTATTCCCAAGTAGTCAAGCCTTATGACCACTTAAGTTCCTAAATTCCAAGATAAACTGATAGTTCACGCCGTGTGAAGTATGAGCAGAAAACTTGATAAATTCACTGATAAATGCAAGTAAAGATAAAACAACAAAGATACGATGATGCCGCTCCAGTCAGTAGTTAATGTGTATATACTACTTCGAGCCACATAAAAATAGATAGAGAGACACATGTGATAGACAAGTTCATAGCCAATAATAAAAGTCCAAGCAAAAGAGAAAGAGAAAATAGAACCGGGTATTGGTAGAGGCCACGCCAAGATTGTAGCCGCGCGAGTCAGGCGCGCCTCTGAACACCAAATTTAGCTCACCATGGACACCATGCGTGTGGACTATCCTGTCATGTTCCTCTTGCGTTTTGGCACACTTCCAATCCTTTGCAGCAGAGACGTGACCCTTCCATGTCTGTGGATTCCATGTTGGGGTGATATCATTGATCTTGTCAATTGTGAGGTTGCGTTCAGAACAGAACCTTTGCAATCAATAATGAGCAAAGCCGCTCGTTTGACATGCAGCTGGGAGATTGCAGACAAGTGGGCCCAACGTGACCCTGACCCGTTGCCCATGGGGACAATTTACTGTTTGAGACAGGAATACACTCTTTTCCCATAGGATGAGCATTCGTCGACAGCAAAGAAGTAGTTAATATTGTGGTCTGTAGGTGCTCGGGGGCCTGGTATGACACCCACGAGGTATACATTCTCCATCTTGTGATGAATTTACAGGGGGAGATTCAGGCAAACCAGGTAAATGGCAGTGACTGACACCTTTTTTCCTAGCTGAAGACTAGTCAGCTCTCTCCTTTGCTCTTCACGAAAGGCTTCCCATCCAGGCCCTTGAACTCCCTCAAGCAAGTTGCATCCCATATGTCCCATTCTTCTTCCTTCTTGCCTCTCCCTTTCCCTGTGGGGTCACGATCTAGGTAGTCCCAAAGATCTGGTCTGGCGAATAGATGAGCAAGGTAGCTGTTGAATGGTTGATGCCAGCACTCTCAAATGGGTACAGAAATTGTGGAACCTCCTGCCACCCTCTGACTCTTCAGTAGTCAACTGTTACAACAGACACCAAATTCCTTGTCACACATCTGAGGATGCTTGGAAGGAGCAGCCTCTGGGTTGAATGTATGGGTTTTCGAACAGCAAGGGCAAGTCAGATAGGTGTTGTACTTGGGATGGACCTCCAGGGATCATAAAACTGTTCGCATGTCGATGTACATGGCCGTGGTGACGGAAGATGCATGTATGCTGGTGGACGTTGTCAGGAGGATGCCGACCACAAGTTGAAGGGAACAAAGAAGAAAAGAGCAGTCATCTGAGGAGAGGCCAGAGAGGAGGTGTAGTGTGCCAATGATAAGATATATTGCAAGGACTGAGAGTGGCGAACAGCGGAGAGTACAATTAAAATATCTTGCTGTATCACAGTCAGCAGCGTGCTAGCTCTCAAATTCAGAACTGGATGAACATACATGTATTGAGAGAATTTGATTCCTGGGCTGCAGTGCACTGCCAGCGCCATTCTGTGAGCAAAAAATCACAAAACACCCCTTCCTTCTCTTCAACCATTCTTGCATTGAGCTCTGCTTGATGTCACATGGATACGTTGGGATGAGAGATATATGTCTGAGCATGATCCCAAGTTCTGGTCAGAAGGCCCTTGTATCCGACGATGGATGAGTTTGATGGAGCACTGAGGTCCAATGAGCAACGCTCATCAATTGACTTTGTGTCCATCTTGGATGTTCAAACTGACTTGGATTCTTTGGAAGGGGGATTGTCAAAGTAGACAACCTTGTTGTCAAATGCATTGTGTATATCCCCCAATTGCTGGCGCATTCTCTTCAGCTCTTCAACAAGAGGCTGATTGTCTGCGGAAGGGCTGGGGGAGCGGCTGGGGTTGCTGGAAGAGGAGGAGGAGGGGGAAGGAGAGGGGGATGATGGTGAGGACGGCGAAGGGATTGATTTAGAAGGTGAGTTAAATTGGGATGAAGCATGGTCCTGAGCAGAATCCTGAGGTGAAGGAGAACGTGGCACAGGATTGTCTTTGATTACTGGGAGGTGCAAGCTAGTGGTAGCACAAGTATGTTGCTTTTGTTGGTGCTTGCTGTGCTCTCTTGTGCTCAGCCAGCGACCTCTAGCTTCTTCTTGGCCTGGTAGTAAGGCTGCCAGCTGGTGATCAGGGAGCCGAAGGATGCACTCTGGACACTGGCAGAGAATAAAGTTGCTCAATGGAGATTGTATTTTGCTTTGGGATTTGAAGATGGATTGTTTCATTCTTGCTTGAAAGGATAGATGATAGTTTAGAGGAGGACGGACGAAGCTGGACTAGAACTTGACTGCTGGAGGGAGGAGTCAGACACAGAAAGCCTGAGAATGAAACCTGAACATTGGCCCGCCGGAGGCGTTTTGTCTGTATGTCGGATGAGATCATGATCACCTGCCATTATCATCAAGATGGAATGACGGCTACACACTGGGAAATGTACTAGTAGGACAAAAGATAGGCCCCAACTGCCAGAGCAGTAGCCACAACAACTGATATGCTCCTACACAAAGCTACAAAACGAGTGCTATGGTGAACATTTTCTGGATTCTCCCGTCTCAGAAGAATTCGAGCATTGGAAGGCAAATCTATCACATTTTGTTAGCTCTGAAAGGGCCTGATGGAGCACAAGGAAAGCTAACTTGTACAAAAGCTTTCAATACAATGATCTGGGGCAGGTCCATTTTGGTTGTGGGCATGGCATATACTGCAATCCTCAGATCCCAAGCCTCTTTCCCAATGTGCACACCAGCCACCTGGATAAAATTTAGACAATGGGCATTTTGTTGAAAATGGATTGACCAACCGTTGTATGAGTTAACAAGTGATTCGAACCTGAGGGGGTTACTGAAGTTGAGAAGGGTTACACCAAGACGTAGAGTACTAGTGACCCCACCAAGATCAATTACTCTGGCTGAAGTTCAACTTGCTACATGCCAGAGCAAGAGTTTGCCTTTGCCAGATGTTAGAAGCCAGTCCCCACTGTACATAAAAATCATATGGCGCTCGGATACTCAATGGTGTTCTCGCCGTCCTCTGAGAAGGGCACAACTTGGCTTGAGGACGCCAGGTCGCACACCCAGAGGCCGGGCTTGGTGCTTTGATACATGAAGAGAGAACCATCTGGAGACAGATGCCCAGCGTAGCTGGTGAAACACATCGGGTCAGATCCCTGGAGCACTGGAACAGAGTGGACAATGGGTACTCACAGAGGGGGTACTGCAATTTGTGTGCTCCGAACAATTGTAGCATCGCCTTCAGCAAAGTCTATGCACCACGTCCTAGATACAAAAGAGTATAGAAGAGGCAAACCCGTGAAGTTGATTGAGTTGAGGTACTCTTGTGGATACATCATTTCTATGCCTTGGTCTCCTTCATCTTGACTTTGTGCTGAATCAATGCTGTGATAGACTTGCCCTTCTCCAGGAACTTGGTTGAGAATTTGGGAGTGAATACTGTCAACATCATCATTCCGGGAAGAAAGAATAGTGTGTTCTGCAAAGTACTGATTGGGAGGAAGGGGTTGGTTGTTGGAGATCTCAGAGTAGACGGTGCCAATCAGGTCTTCAATCTTTCCACCGCATCTGAAGGATTCCAGGAGTGTGATGTCTCCAGAATTGATGTTGGTATGTCCACCTCTTCCCACCTCCAACTGCCATTGAGCAAATTCACACTCCTGAACAACTGCAACATTAAGGTGCATTGTTTGCTTCAGATGAAGAAGTTGCATACTCTGCTATAGATATGATCTCTACATGCATGCATCAACAATCTGAGCCCTTGACCCCTTTGGAATTGCAGGCAAGATCTGCTGGAAATCCCCTCCAAACACAACACTGAGTCCTCCAAATGGCTTGTCTGGACAATTGCAGATATCTTTGAATGTGCAATCCACTGCTTCATGAATGTGCCAGTGCTGCATTGGAGCTTCATCCCAAATGACCAATGATGTCTCCCATATAAGCTCTGCCAGATCAGACTGCTTGGAAATAGAACATGTAGAGGATTCGTGGATGGAGAGGGGAATGTGGAAAGTGGAATGTGAAGTTCGGCCACCCATTAACAGGAAAGATGCAATGCCTGAGAAGGCAACACAGAGGACAATCTTCCCCTGGCCCCAAAGATGGTAGGATAGTGTATTATACACATATGTTTTTCCTGTTCCCCCTGGACCACGGAGGAAGAAATTTTGTCCACTCTGTTGTTCAACAGCATGGGTAATTTGATCAAATGCTGCATGTTGCTCCACATTGAGGGTTGGTATATGCTCTGCTGCCGGTTGTCCTTGCTCCTGTTGATTGTATGCATGCTGCTCTCAGATGAGTGGATTTCCTACAACTGCCGCCCAATCCCCTACAGGTTGTGCCATCCCATCAACCTTGTCCAAACTAAACTGCATCTGGATAAGAACCTTGTTGAGGAGGTATATGCCAAAGTCATAGACATGGTCAGGATCAGGATTTTGAATGTTATGTTCCCTTTCCAAAGTCTGCTGGAGGTCATCACAGATATGCTCCCTAAACTCTAACCACAGTGCCAAAGGATCTGCAGGTGTACAACACTTGGGAATGGTTGCAAACAGAGTCTGCAGCTGGTGACCAATGGCCATATTGTGCAGCTTCTTGAAGACACTGTCACCACTCATTATCATCATCTAGCAGTCCACATTGTATGCACGCCTCTCAGAGGCTGGGATAGACTGTGCCTTCAACAGTGCGCAAATCTTCAAAGAATGTAGCCCCAGTGACCACAGTGAGCAGCAACTGAAGGTAGAACCATTCTCCAGATGTAGCATGAACATAGTAAATGCAACCAATGGCCTTCATTTTATGCTCCAGGACTTGCCTGTTCCACTTGCGCTTTTTTGTGTCCCAGGTGTACATGGCTGGATAGTCTTGGTAAAGGAGGTTCTGACCATCCAGACTATCAGAGTTTGGCTTAAACCATGCTGTTAGTGTTGTGTCCCAATTGGAGGTGTCCTGGAGTACTTGGCAAAGATCACGTTGTTGTGCAGAGTTAGAGGTATGCCATTGGAGGTTGGGAAGATGGACTTGAAGTCAAACAATGTTGGGAATTTCCCCATGCACGCAGAAGTGGAGGAGTTGCCAAAGAGCTTCACAGGCAGAAACATAGCATGCATCCAAGTACTGCTGGACCTCATTGTTGTTGCAAGCAATCTCAGCAATGGTGTGATCATGCCCCTTGTACACATATTTGTAAATGTACTTGATGGCCTTTATTGAGGCAATGCACTCAACATTGATGTGGCATTGGTATTTCCAGAGTAGGTAGCATGAATAAGCTACCACATAGCGGTTGTCCACTTCAAACTGACAGCCTTTTCTAGTCACTGTTGCCTTCCTGCCATTGTTGTGCCTTTGGAGTTGAGCATATGAATCTTCAGAAACGGAGGTCTGTTCCCAAAAGCCTTTTGGAAAACATTTTCAGCATCAGCCATTCCTAAGGCATGGAGAGTTCTGATCCCCATCAGCACCACAGAGAGTAATTGGCAGTTGCGGTGATGAAGAGATCTGCTCCTTTGAAGTGATGATTGATGGCAAGAGCATCCTGGCAGTTCTGGATCATGTTGTGCATGCTTCCTGAGGAGAAAGGAAGAATGACACATTGTCCAATGTCCTCCCCAGTCACAGTTGGATCAGCTGCAATGGAATCCGTAAGGCCTCAATAGCTGTCTGCATGAAGTGCTGTCTGGTTTGCTTTAACCCATTGAAGACATGCCTGCTCTGAAATTGCCCAAGAGTCCACCACAAACTCATGAAACAGCTTCCCAGCTTGGAATAGATGACCAGAAGATCCAATATGGGGAAAGAGGTGGTAGCAGTAGTATTCTGTTTGGGAGATGCATGTATGCTTTCCAGTTGGGCCTCCCCCCTCTCTATCACTGCCACTGTGTTCATCTCTATCTGCAGAAGCTGTGAGCTCCAGCTTAGGGTGCCATCCTAGAGTTCCAAAAGGGAAAAGAAGAACATAATGGAGCCCTTGATATAATGGGCGGCATTCATTAATGTGTAGGAGGGGCTGATTTCCCAGTCGGTGAACAATAATATCCTGGAACCCTTGAGATGTCTCGCCACTGCCAGGAACAATAATGGCAACCTCATCTGCAGCTGCTGTAGGAAGGTTATACCTTTGTCCATCACAATCTTCATTGAACCAAAGAATGATATGGCAGTTTTGATCCTGAGGAAGGTGACTTGTTAACTCCCAAGCCTGTTTGAATCGTTGAACACTTGGATGGTAACGGTAGATTATGTCTTGGACAATTTGCATGATTTGCTCATTAAGATTACAGTTGGCTTCATGTCCCATAGGTTCACGGAGAGCATCAGCAGGATCAAAAACATACACCTGTGCATACACTGGATGATAGTCTTCTGCTGGAAGAAGGGATCCAATGAAGGTCATTGCATTTGGAGCACACCATATCCATCTTTCCAACATTATAGACTGGCCAATGGGAATTAAATGGTTGACTGGCAAGAGGCACTCAAGCAGGACGCCAATATGGAGCAGGGATGGCAGCTGGCTATAGAGGAGGTGGTTCTGGGCCAAAATGTGGTAAAGGAGGTGGAGGAGCTACTGGTACAGGGTTTGGAGGAGGTGGAGCTAAAAAAAGAGCTGGTTGAGGAATGGGAGGAACATGTGGGTGCAAAATGGGATACATGATTGGCTGGTAATAATTGTGAGTACACTTGATTGTGTTTTGAATAAAAGACAACTACCCACCTGAGGCAACTGAGCAGCATTCTGTTGCTGTCAAACTGGAGCAAGGGGAGGCCAGATTCCAGCCAGAGAATTTGCTAAATTACAATCAATCCACAGCTCTTGAAGGCCCATTTGAACATATGTCGAAGGAGGCTCATTGGCAGCAAAAGGATCATCTGCAGGCAGATTTAGAGGGGGGGGGNATGAGCAGGAAGGGGAAGGGGAGGTCTTGGATGGGGAACACAATGACACTGAGGGCTGTCAAGCAGACGTCCATCATGCTCTCTTCTTTGAGCAGCAATGCGTGCACGTTGAGGGGTATTTGGAGGGGTTTCTGGCCTGGATTATCAAATGAGAACAGATATACATTTTCAACTTAAAAGACTCCTCACATCTTGAAGAAATAGAGCACATGAAGTCAGAACAGGGTGGCCAGTGATCCAGCTACACAACCCAATTTGGCCAAAAAAGTGGGAATTCAGTCTGAGCAGTGACAGTTGATAGTGGAGCTACAACAAATAATGGAGGGGAGGCAATTGTAAGCCTGCCAGCCAATCTCCCTGCACACTGCACTCTGAAAGAGGTCTCAAAGCAACTGGCAAACAGCTCATGAAGAGTGGCCAGATAGTAGAGACTTTACAGAATGCAACCTTGATCTTAAAAGCAGAGGTTGAGAATGTCTCGTACACTCCACTCTCCACTCTCTCCCAAGCTGTATTGTGCAAGACAGCTGCAACAGTCAAGGCGCACTATTACAGCACATATTATGGCACATCTTAAGTGAGTTTACCAAAATCTTGCTATAAAACACTGCCATGTCATCAGTAATAAGGCTGGACAGTGGTGAGAAGAGATGCCTACCAATGTTGAGGCAAAAGAACAGAGAGATACGGTGGAAAGGAGACAAAAAAGGAATAATAATCAAGAGAAATAAGAGTAGATAATGTTTAGCTATGTCAAAGTGCAGCAGGAGTTGGCAGGACACAACAGAATGCAGTGAAAGCACGTTGCAACACATGCCAGAAAGTGGCTTATGTAATCCAGTGCAGCACGTCCAGTCAGAGCCAGCAAGGCCTGCTTCTATAATAATCAACACATTTTTTCCAAGTAGTTTCTCTTACAATAATAGAAAAGCCTAAAGACCTGTGTCTATGTCATGGGACACACAATTGACTATCCAACTCATCAGAGCATGCAACAACAGTGTTGGCACTTTGTGCCAGCAATTACAACAAATAAATCTATATTAGAACTTCTGGATATACAATAGTCTTTGTATTGTTTGTAGTCAAGGGAGAGCCATTATCAGTAGGTCTAGCTATAATCTCGACATTCTGAATTGAAGTAGCTCTTGAAATAGCTGAATAAAATCACCCATGTGTGAAGACAGGAGTTTTCAAGTCCAGACCAACATGCTTTACTGAACAACCTTGAGGTTTTTTGATGGTCATTGCACAAAGGCAAGTTGGACTGGTAATTGAAGGCAAGTTCCAAGGCATTTTGACTCAGGTTCATATGTGCAGATTCCAGACACCAAGATGGATGCACAGCATGTGCAGGAACCAACAGCAGCACCGCCGTTTCCCATTGGTGTTTCCTGTTCTCCTTTTCTAGGTTCACATTTGCCTGCCCCCTCTGACCTCCAAACCTTGAAAGTAAGTCATATACTGTTGGAGTAAAATACCTCGGACCACTGCTGTGCAAAGCAGTGGCCACTTCCCACAGGTAAGATTGAATGAAATTTGTGTTTCAGATGGTGTGATTTTGAGGCATAGAATGAAGACACACTTTCCAACACGAGGCTTTTGAGTAATGATGCCCCTCAACCCATTGCAGACTCCATCTGAAGAGGGGAAATTGCACCAAATCATGACAGGTGCCTCCATTTTGAGTTGCAGATGGGACATGTTGATCCAGAGCAGTTGATTGAGTTGAGATACTCTTGTGGATACATCATCTCAGTGCCCTGGTCTCCTTTATCCTGACTTTGCATCGAATCAATGCTCTGGTACACTGAGGCTTCTTTGAGAACTTGGTTGATAATTCAGGAGTTAATAATGTCAACATCATCATTCTGGGAGGAACAAATAGTGCTTTCTGCAAAGTACTTATCAAGAGGAAGGGGATCTCAGAGTAGATGGTGCTAATCAAGTCTTCCATCTTGTTTCCATTGCATCTGAAAAGGTCCAGGAGTGTGATGTCTCTAGAATCAATATTGGTACATTCATGCTTCTGGACAACTGCAACATTAAGCTGGATTGTTTGCTTCAGACAGAGAAGTTGCAACCTATGCCACGGATATGACCTCTACATGCAGGCACCTACAATCTGAGCCCTTGGCCCCTTTGGGATCACAGGCAAAATCTACTAGAAATGCCCTCCAAACCCAACACCGAGTCCACCAAATGCTTGCCTGGACAATTGTGGATAACTTTGAATGTGCTGGTGCTGCATTGGAGAAATAACCAACAATGTCTCCTGTATAAGCTTGGCTAGATTGGACTGGGTTGAAATAGAATATAGACAACTGGCAAACAGTCCATGAACACTGGCCAGGGTAAATGACTCTCTTTCATTTTATATCTAGTCAGCCTTGAGTCTGGCCATTTGGCTGCGGATGCTTCAGTACCACATTGTACTGTTAAACCACGACTTGCTGCTTCCTCCCCCCTCCTTCATTGCACCTCACCACTCACTCTTGTGCAGAACTCTCCTTTCATAAAAAATGGGCAAGTAGCCACTGTAGAATACAACATATCTTGCGCATGTTTGGCCTTTGTTCTGGTATCAGAGACTTTGCAAAATGTAACCTTGTACTGAAGAGTTGAGTTTGAGAACATCTCATACACTCCACTCTCCACTCTCTCCCAGACTGTATTGTGCAAGATGGCTGCAACAGTCAAACCATATTCTATGCTCTGGCTATAGCACAACTATTGCAAATTCACCCAAAAAACCAAACCTAAGCAGCCATTGTACACTATTAGAACAATTCCAGCACATATTCTGGCACATTTGCAGCATTATCAAAACCTCGTCATTAAGTGCTGCCATGTATCAGTAATAAGTCTGGACAGTAGCAAGAAAACATACATACCAAGGTTGAGGTGAAGGAACAGAGAGATACAAGAGGAGAAATAATAATAATAATAATAATAATAATAATCAGGAGAAATCAGAGTAGGTAATCTATCTATGTAAGAGAGAGTAGCTGGTATTTAGCTCTTTCACACTGCAGCAAGGTTTATAATCAAGAGAATTAAGAGTTTATGCTGTTTAGCCATGTCACAGTGCAGCACGTCCAGTCAGAGCCAGCGAGGCTTGCTTATATAATAATCAACATGTTTTTCTCAGCTACTTTCTCTTACAATAATAGACAAGCCTACAGACCCGTGCCTACGTCACGGGATGCACAATTGATGATCCAAGTTACATGAGCATGGAACAACAGAATGTTGGTGTTTTGCACCTGCAATTACAGTAAATAAGGCTATTTTAGAACTTCTGGGTATATAATATTTTTTGTAGTCAAGGGAGAGTCATTATCATCAGTAGGTCTATTTATAATTTTGATGTTCTGAACCCAAGTAAGTCTTGAAACAGCTACATAAAATTGCCCATGTGTGAAGACAGGAGTCCTCAAGTCCAGACCAACACACTTTACTGATCAACCTTGAGATTTGTTGATGGTCATTGCAAAAGCAAGTCAGACTGGAAATTGAAGGCAAGTGAGATGGAATGGAATTTGTGCCTCAGATGGTGTGATTTTGAGGCATGGAATGAAGACACACTTTCCAGCATTGTCTCCAGATAGAAGTTGAACCTCCAGGACACAGGAAGACATTTGAGTAATGATGCTCCTTGACCCATTGCAGACTCCATCTGAAGAGAAGAGATTGTACAGAATCATCACTGGTGCACCAATTTGAGTTTCAAATGGGACAATGGCAGTCCAGAGCAGTTGATTGAGTTGAGGTACTCTTGTGGATACGTCATTTCTGTGCCTCAGTCTCCTTCATCCTGATTTTGTGCTGAATCAATGCTGTGATACACTTGGGCTTCTCCAGGAACCTGTTTGAGAATTTGGGAGTTAATACTGTCAACATCATTGTTCTGGGAAAAAAGAATAGTGTGTTCTGTGTTCTGCAAAGTAATGATCAGGAGGAAGGAGTTGGTTATTGGAGATCTTGGAGTAGATGGTGCTAATCACATCTTCAATCTTGTTTCTACTGCATCTGAAGGATTCCAGAAGTATGATGTCTCCAGAATCAATGTTGATATGTCCACCTCTTCCCACCTCCAACTGCAATTGAGCAAATTCATGCTCCTGGACAACTGCAAAATTAAGCTAGAATGTTTGCTTCGGACAGAGAAGTTGCAATCTATGCCATAGATATGATCTCTACATGCAGGCACCTACAATCTGAACCCCTGACCCCTTTGGAATTGCAGGCAAAATCTGCTGGAAACCACCTCCAAACCCAACACTGAATCCACCAAATGGCTTTTCTGGACAACTGTGGATAACTTTGAATGTGCTGGTGCTGCATTGGAGCTTTATCCCAAATAACCAATGATGTCTCCTGTATAAACTCTGCTAGATCAGACTGCCTTGAAATAGAGCATAGACAGCCTGAGGGCAGTGGCCGATGCTGTGCATGGCAGGTGCTGAGGCATTCTGACAGGCAGAGTGAGTGTCTATTCTCCCTCATCCCTTTTGGCTGGGAGCGCCTATGGCTTTGGGAACAGGTGCCAGGCACTGTTTGCAAAGGCCAACTAACATTCTGTTGCATCAACAATTGTAAAGACTCGTACTACCGTATACTGCAAGGGCCTCTCAAAGTCAAATTGGATTGGAGCTAGGAAAGGCACACCACTAATGGAAAGAGCCGAAGGACGGAAGGAACTTGCTGGTGGCATGATGGAACTTGGTCTTGGCCCCCAACTAACCCCCCTAAGTACCCTTGGCAACTGGCAAATAGCCCATGAACAGTGGCCAGGGCAAGTGACTCTTTTTCATTTTATATCTAGTCAACCTGGCCATTTGGCTGTGGATGCTTCAGTACCACATTGTACTGTTGAAGCACCACTTGTTGCTTCCTCTCACCTGTGTGTGTCTGACTCCTTCATTGCACCTTACTATTCACTCATGTGCAAAATTCTCCTTCCATGATAAACAGGCAAGTAGCCACTGTAGAATACAACACATCTTGTGCATGTTTGGCTTTTGTTCCAGTAGTAGAGACTTTGCAAAATGTAACCTTGTACTTAAAAGTTGAGATTAAGAACATCTCATACACTCCACTCTCCACTCTCTCCCAAACTGCATTGCAAGATGGTAGCAACAGTCAAATCACATTCCATGCTCTGGCTATAGCACAATTACTGTAAATTCACCCAAAAAACCAAACCTAAGCAGCGATTGTACACTATTGGAACAATTCCAGCACATATTCTGGCACATTTTTGGCATTATCAAAACCTTGTAATCAAGCACTGCCATGTATCAGTAATAAGGCTGGACAATGGTGAGAAAACATGCATACCAAGGTTGAGGTGAAGGAACAGAGAGATACAGTAGAGAGGAGACAAAATAATAATAATAATAATCAGGAGAAATCAGAGTAGATAATCTATCTATGTAAGAGAGAGTAGCTAGTGTTTAGCTCTTTACAGTGCAGCAAGGTTTAAAATCAAGAGAGATCAGAGTCTATAATGTTTAGTCATGTCACAGTGCAGCGAGAGTTGGCAAAACACAGCAGGATGCAGCAAGAGCGCGTCGCGACGCGTGCCAGTAAGTGGCTTACATAATCCAGTGCAGCCGCGTCCAGTCAGAGCCAGCGAGGCTTGCTTATATAATAATCAACGTGTTTTTCCCAGCTACTTTCTCTTACAATAATAGATAGATTGCTTTCATTGGGAGGGCCAGGAGGAGATATTGGTGGTAGTAAGCATCAGACATGGGATGACCAGGTAAAAGCAATGGTGAATTCAGGCATATTTCGCGGTATAAATAGATACATTTAGGTGGAATAGTTGGAGTAGGAGCTGTACTAGTGACAACAGTGGGTTTAGGGGCAGAGATGAATCATCCAAATGACCAGTGTGAATCTGGAATCTGGAATGACAAGATTAGTAGAGAGACTTAAATGATAACCAAAACACATCACCGTACATTTACTGTAATTAGGCATCATTGTCAGCATTACTGTGAGTGTTGGGTGGGGACCGTTGAGAGCTAGGCGAGATGGGCAGCAGGCCTGGGAGTTCTGTCTTCAGTGCAATTTGAGGTATTCTTGCTTTTCCACGATCTGGCACAGCGTTCTTTGATTGAGCGGTTGATCAGTTGTTGGCAGGCATAAAGAACAATGGATAGGTGGAGGGAGTAGTAAGGAAAAAAANGAAAAGGGGTGAGCCCAAGGTGATTGTCCAGAATTTATTATGGATTGTAGTCAGCTGCCATTTGTCATGCATACAGACTCAGTCTTAGTTGAGCACCTTCATCCAGTACAGACCAACAACCAATGGGTCATTTTTGATTGCAGTGGAGACCTAGTGCACATGAGCTTTATTGAAGATTGATTATTGTATATCTGTGTACTTATATACAACAATAGAACCATCTGCAGATCCCCAATGCTCCCACTACCTTTTCTATGAGGACAGATACCCTGGGACTCCTGGCTGTGCCAGGCAGAGGCCAGACCTCAGCCTCCCTGGAAAACACCTGGCAAGACCATGCCAGCCACAACCTGGATTTCATTGGGGATTAGAACACCTGATGTGGCCAGGTCCTAGAGATACATCTGGCACTACCAGGTGCATCCAGGTGTTCCTGGGACCTGCCAGGTGCTACACCCAGAGGGAGGTTTCATAGTGTTCTTGCCCTTGGATTTTGGAAAGGAAGAATTTAATTGAGAAAATTCTAAGTCTGAGATTAATCCTAAATGTTAGTTGATCCATCACCCTCTAGATTCAGACTGAATGCTCAGACTTTCTAGAAAAATAAATGGTCACCCACAAGGGAAAGATGAGTGGGGTAGAAGGTGTAAGCTCTCTACACTTGAGCTAGGTGTCATGGAAGGTATAGAATTATATGAAAGGGTTTGATGTGCTGAATGTGGACAAAGATACCTCAAGATTTAGACAGTATGCTCAGACTTACCAGAAAAATAAGTAGTCATCCACAAGGGGCAAAATGGATGGGTAGAAGTCATACACCCAGTGTAAAGAAAGTGTGGGACCCTACACTTGAGCTGGATGTAGTGGATAATACGAAATTATATCAAAGGATAGGGTCAATTTGCAAAGCAATGTTGCATCTTAGGTTCACCATTGGGCTGATGTTGCATTACAATATGTGTGTGTGTGTCCGTATTATACAGTATATTCCAATGATCTCATCCTCCTTGGTCAAACCTTGAACCTGCCATGAGCTTTGCAGAAGTTTGTTCAGGTAAGGTGAAAGTGGAGGTTAGACATATCAATTTCATACATGGGTGGAATACAATATCCCAAGGTCCAGTTTTGTGACTGACAAGGGTTAGAAGGTTAGGATTTTGACTGGTACTGTCAATGGTGGCAAGACAAAAGAGAACAAAAGGAATAAAAACCAGTGCTGCAACAGCTGGAGACAGCTGGTTAGTAGCAGAAGACCAAATCAAAAGAAGCAGAAACCAACATTCTCTGGGTTGCACTGGTCCCACAGCACAAGTCATCACCAGAAGATTGATTGAAAAGAAACAGGAAACACAAGCCTCACGAAGCAAGCCAGCCCATGTTGAAGAAAAGAAACAAGCAGAACAGCCTCACTGGGGCTGCCAAAGTCCTGCTTGTCAATCAGCAAATTAATCCCTTGCCAGTCTGGATTCATCCTCAAATGTGTTTGGCCCTCAATCGGACGCCCTTGCCAGTCCCTTTCTTTGTGCCCTTCTTAGTATCTCGGGCAGGCAACACACACAGACCACACCTGATGCCATGCTGCCAGCTGTCCTGGCTCTTGTGCGCCCTTACTAGCTTAGAACCTGGTTGCGCTTATGAATGAAATATTTCTATGTATTCATGAAGAAGAGGTAAAAATACACACTATGGAAATATAGCACAGAACAAGATCTTTGTGTACTTCCTCAACGCTCCATCATTTTCAGCAGATTTTACTTCAAGATGTCACTACAATTTATCAAAAGCAGGTCTACTTTCCCCTACTCCACTGTCCACCATTCGAAACCCAGCCTCTCTTATGTATGCATCGACAGCTATGCCGATCATTCAAAGTTAGGCAAAATCCCATCCACTGACCCAAATACCAACTTAGCCTTGATAGTCGGTGAGCGTGAACCATGCCAAGGGCTAGCGCATCAGGATTTTTGCTAGTCCTGTCAATGCCAGGAGCCAGAAAAAAAACCAAAGCAATAAACACCAGTGTTGCAAAAGTCTTTGACAGCGCATCCGCACTGCGAGAGAATGAGTGGAACCGGGTTGAGATACGGGAAATTATGTAATTCTCTCCAGTAATGCGTCTGAGAGCCTTATTCACGTCCGTTCTCAAGTGCAATATTATTTTCTGTCGAATATTCTAAGAGTCATCCTCATGAATTTGGGTGACTCCAGAGCGCCAAAAGTCATTTTGAGTACGTGATGTACGTCACTTCATGTAGCAGTAGTCCCTTCAAAGCCTCTTGTGTGGCGCGGGGAAATTGTGATCTGGATCTGAAATGCGAAAATCAAGTAAATAAATATGATGATTGTCCCGTCAATACACTTTCTCAACAACTTCCTGCCATGGAGTTCGATGCTTCCTGGTGCACTGTCTGTGCAAAGCTCATTGCTCCAAAACGGTATCGAGTGCCCATTGAACAGCCCTCTCTACCTCAAGCATTGCGTAAGTGCTCCACCACCGGCCCCCAGAAACCACGCCTAACAATATCACTCCATCAAGCCTCGTTCAAAGGAAAGAAATACAAAGCCAACACCACCCACTGCAAGCCTGGTCTTGTCGCTGGAACTGGCCGCCTCAGTGGCACCATGAAGGCTCCCCAGCCCCGATACCGCACAGTCATCGACCAGTCACCACAGGGCCTCTACTGCTCTGACACCTGCCGTGTCGCTGATACCAGTTCCATTTACCTTGGCCTTCCCCTATACCTGGAACGCAACATCTCCCGAGTCCAGTTTGCTATCAGTCCACCACCTCCCACGCCCTCTCCCAGCTCTTCATCTGTCGGTGAGGAGTCCACCACTTCCTCGGCCTCAAAATTGGATCCCACCCACGCTCGCGAAAGCACCAGGCAGCTCGGATCTCCTCCTCTCCCACATCTCAACACCATGAACCACCCCAACAGCGCCGATGAAGACTGCTGCAGTGCACCCAACGAGGATACCGGTGGAATTGCGATAGCCAACAAGAGCACTGGGGTGACCCCAGATCCATGGAAAATGTCCGTTCCCCTCGAAGCTGTCCACAACGCTCACTGCACAGGTGCCTGCAGACCGAGCTTCATTGCTGATCCAACAGAGAATCTTTACACCCAGTTTTCCGAGGCTCTCACACGCCGCGCTGAATCTCGCCTTTCTCCAGGGTACCGTACAGCCTCCCGATCACCTTCCTTCTCTTCAGGAACGTCTACATCTGTGCTCAAGCAGGATCGCTCTATCTTAATGCCAGGTGCTGAGGGCAAGCTGCTCGTCCCAAACGTCAAGCTCAAGGTTCGCTCATCATCAAGAGCCTTGCATTACAGCGTGGGACGCAGTTTATGTTGCAGTTGCAGCCCCTGCTCTGCCTTGCGCACGTTCAGCAATGAAGACGTAGCTCCCAGATCTCCACTTGTCGAGGGTAAGTTTGCACTTACCGTACTCGCTAGCACTGCTAACTCACATGTACTCACTAGCTCATTCATGGTCATATAGTGATGTGTTGACGTATCCTGTCATGCAACACCCCAAGAACATTGTCAAGCGCATCGAGAGACAGATCGTTGATGGCAGGAAAGTTGAAGTCGAGGTTGAGGTTGAACTCCCTCCCAAGAAGCTCTTCCTTTTTGCTCCGTCCATCCGCCCAACCAACCAGCGTTATCCATAAACCTGCGTTCCTTCTTGCTCTTACGCACCTCTCATCCCCGCTTTTGATTACTATCACTCATTTTGGTTTATCCCTCATGTTTGAGTCCCGCATCTCGATGCTGGGTTTCCACTTTGCTTTTATCCCATCACCGCGGGTATGTGTATTCTGGTCTCCTGGTCTTGTGTATGTCGAGTCTCCTGAGCCCATCTTCAGTGTACATTGGTTCATTGGTTTATTTGTATCATATAATGCATAGTTTATGTTTACTATTCATATTTTGACTTTCATGTTGCACGGAAAAGAGATGAGAGTCGGTGAACTGAACCAGAGAACGGGCGCATTGTTTGGCGACCGCTTTGTGACCAAACAATGGATTCGCTGGTACTCATTCCGTCATGCGATGCAAGAATTCTCCATGCATACAGTGTTTTTTGCCTTCCAGAAAAACCTCAACGTTATTCTATGAGTGAAAGGGACTAGGAGACAAGAATTGATTGGAGAACAGCGAGGACAGAGCATTACTCTACATCAATGATATCGATGATATTGAGACGCCTACCCTTTCGGTCTCGGTGCTCTAGGATCACAATCTCCGAATCGTTCTCGCTATTATAGGTGAGGTCAACAGCTTCATTCACCGGTTGCCTCCACCCCTCCTGGCTCAGGTTAACACCAACACTTCCCTCGCTCTGTGGATTGTTCTTCTCCCCAACCCGCCTACACTTGTTGGGATGGGGACGAGTGTCCGTGATGGGCGAAGTCTTCCTCTTGCCGCTGGGTGTCTCCTTCCTTGGTGAACTGGGCGTGGGGGCAGTATGTCGACCTACGTGTCGTCTAGCGTATCAGGGTCACACTCAAGGATGCAAGAATGACACGCATACCCTTAGTGCAATCCAAGTCGGGGAGAGCCCATCTCTCTCTGCCGACAGTCTTCCCTGGTGAATTGAGCTTGGAGGCAGTGAAATTATCTATGTAGACCGTTGCGTCTCAGTGTTGAAATACACGCTGGAGGTGTAAGAATGGCATACGCACCTTTGGCTTCTTGACAATGTTTTTGACGATTCTCTCTGAGCTTAGCCTTGTATTCTTTCATTTCCTGGCGGAAGCGACTCATAAGGGTATGAAGGGCTGCGATATCGCCTTTCGAGTATGGCATCTCGACGTAGTCTTTGGACCATTGACACCGCCCAATGATGGGGTTGAGTCCTTGTATATGGCCTGCGCCCGGCATAATACACTTCCATGACAGTCAGATCATTGAGGTTAGGGTACAAAGAGGAAGAAGCTCACCGTCACGGTCATGGTTCCAATGCGATCGTACTTAGACTTCCCCATCTCCACTCGAGGGATGTGATATCGACCATGAGGGCAAGGCTGGGCCCAAGGTGCAGCCGGCCGAGCGTGCTTTATGACAGCTTCGAGGAATGATCTAGCTGCATCTCGAGGGCGTTGAATATAGAGAGGGAACAACTCCACATATTGTGCCCAGTCGGTCTCAGGCATGGACAGTATGTTGCAAGTGAAGGAAATGGCGGAGGAAGGACAGGACCGAAGAGAAAGTCGTCGCAAACAGGTCGTCTGATTGATGTGTTATCTGGAAAAGCCTCGGTCGATCTCATTGCATCGAATGGAGCCGCTTCATTCGGCAACTGATTGCTCAACCTTGTGGGATGTGAGATATGCCCTCGCTTAAGAGCCGCCATTCCCAAGCTCCTTGACCCTGTTTTCCCTTTCGGCTCGCTGTAACGGCTACCGGCTCAACTCAGGCTTGGCTTGGCACTTGTTTTTGGATGTTTTTAAATGAGGAACAAGTGTCGGTGACCGAGTGCTGCTGCGAGCCAAGTTCAAGTCAGCTCGAGCCGATATTTATTCAGGCTCTAACCGCCTCGATTTTCACTCGGCTCGAGCTGAGCTCGAGCGCTTGATGATATTACATTGAACTATAGCACTGTACTGTTTGAAAGTGAAAAAGAGTGCATTTGCGAGCTAATAAAGCGACAGGAGGGGGGNAAGGAACGGGAGTTGCAGGGTGTGCTCATTGCCTTCTACATATCAAAACAGCTACCAAATCATGCGCCTTAGAAGCTATCCATTCCCTTATCCAACTTAGCGAGTTGAGCTTCCGGATTCGGACGTGGGCGTCAAGTCATGTTGAACTCGGCTCGAGCCAACTCGAACTTGCGGCAGCACTAGGCACAACCAATCATTGTCTAAGGGGCCGTGGGTAGCAAGCAAACATTTCTGTCTTTGTCCCTTGTAGTCGCTCCCTTCCCCAATATTTGTCTAGTTTTTGTGAATTTTACAGCACTCCGGTCATCGTTCAGAAGCAGTGTGTGAGGGAGTAATCTTTCAGTTCTTTTGGTGAAGATACACTCAATCAAGGCTGAGCAATCTGCCCTGATTGCAACAACCTCCGGCGTCAGAAACGTCCAAAAATGGCTTCAAGCTGAGCCAAGACCAAGCTGGGTGGAATTGGGCAGCCTTATAAGCGAGAGAGAGAATCTCAATCTTGAGCATGGAGCGATTGACAGCTTGCATCAGGAATTTTCCTTTGTTATCCGACTCCCAATTTGGAGAACGCAAGCTGAAATATGAAGAGTTGAACTAATCATTACTGGATTGGACTGCTATTGTGAGCTACAGGATGGACACAGTGCGCTCTTACGACGGAGCTGGGAGCGTATTGACATTGGCTTGAAANGGGGGGGGGGGAACACCGCCCAGAATTTGAGGGACCGAGCATCCGCACATGTGTTGGCGTGATACAGGTGGCGTCTGTTTGTCCCTGACAATTTCTCTGAAGGGTTCAGCATTACATAACATTCCACCGTTGCGAGGGCTTCACCTCTCACCACTCTCTTCGTTGCTTCCTTGATCATGAACGTCGCAGAGGGTACCTCCACCAGCAGCCGCAACAGACGTCCACATTCTCTACAGTCAACCAGGGTCTCTTTCTCTAATGAACCTCCCCCACCATACCAGATGATTGGCGCAGTAACAGAGCACATCGAAGTGGTCACCACTTCGACAGTGGTGGTTTTAACTCCCCCGACCTCCAATCGAGGTGAGTGCGCTTGATCTGATTCAAACTGTATCCTTTCCAGCTAATCGAAGACTAGGTATACTCACGTTGGTTTCCGACTGGGGTAAGCGGGTAGCAGCACTCCTAGGATGGCAAGATGACGAAGGTGAGTCCATGCCGTTGTGAAACAGCTCTAGCAGCTAATAGGATGTTCAATGGATATTAGCCGAGCACGACGTGCACATGGGAGTACATATACTCATTGAATCCACAACCGTGACAACGATAGAACATAAATAACAGCCCTTCAACGCACTTTACCTCTAGCACTACTGTATATCTTATTTCGTTCCAGCTCCCGGCTTCGGACAATGTAATTACCTCGTCTGAAGCCATTGTTCAGCGCTGCTGTATGCCTCAGTGGAGTAATATCTGTGCTTTGACTTTGATGCGTGTTTTATTTGTGCTTTGATTCTTGATCCGTCGAATTAATGTTCACATGCATAATCCCCCTGCCCAAGTCTTCCTCTCCCCCGTCGTGATTAAACATAGAGCAGCAATAAGGACAAAAGCGATTTCTGCTTTTCCCCGTGTTCAGCCAGGTTTGAATGAGAATAAGGAATGGCTGCTCCTTGTCCATCTTGGATGTGCGGAGCTGTCTAATCGCTGGGTCTGCAACGCTGCATCTGCAATCAAACTGTGGCTGTGTTCCTTTTTTGATCGCTAGGGAATAGTCCAATCCATAACCTTCGTCACATTCTGCTGGTAGAACTATGCGCTGAGGACATGCATTTGCTCACAGTGATTCATCGCACCACTCTTCTCATGGTGATTATTTCGTGTGAAGTGGCTCCCAAAGGGATCCAGTTCTAGTACGCATCATACCGCTCACAGCTTGTACATTAGAAATGCTTCTGAGATGCATCCGGCTCCTCCGTTCGCAGTGGCGCTGCCAAAAGAAATAGGAATGCTATTTTCCAGAATTTCAGGCAACTTTTCCATGCCCACGAGCCACCAGTGCTTGTTGATGAAGTGCTACATTCAGAAGTGAGGTATTTTGAGTTCGATCTCTAATGATCGTGTTTGTTGAGCCCTGGTACGTTTCTTTGGTTTCGAATTTTTCAGAAATTTTATTTTGTTTTTTTTTTCACGAAGTAAATCACTCAGAGGATACCCCAATGCAAGCTGTAGCTGGTAAACGAAGGGCTACAGGTGGATATCGAGCCACAGCGTTCTCTCAGGTTGAGTGGCTGTGCACGCTTCAGCAGGCAGCCATCCCTTCGCTAGCCATTCACCAGCCTCGTACTGGTCTGGATGTCGTAATATTCTGTCCATGGGGTACCATACACATCTACTCAATATTCCCGGTAATATATTTTAATAAAAATAGCTACAGGACTCAGGGTGGGTCGACGGTCTGACGGTGGCTGTGTCTCCCCTGCTAATACCATCTGCTTCCTCATTACTTCACCCAACGCCCGTGTGTGGAACCATCGTGGAAACATTGAGGTCAATGGATTGTTGCAGTCGAAGGTTGCCTAAGTTGGTGGGGTTGGGGTAAACAGCTCGTGTCGTGCACCAGCATGCTCTTAATGCGTCGTGTCAAAGATCTGAGCAAGCGGAAAGGGTCAGAGGGCTGTTGTAGCACCAAAAAACGGTGAACCGGCCTTGTACGTCCATCTCTTGCTCTTGACGTCTTTACTCAACTTTTCTTGGCGTCTCCACCCAAGCTCTAAACGTGCCTGCATGTTGACTGAATCTTCACTCGTTGCGGTGGAACGATCTTGACCATTCACGTGGGTGTTACATTGGTCTCTGCGAGGAAAGTCAGTAAGTTGTTTGGCAGTGAGAGAAGGGGGTACTGACATCGTACATCCATTGCTGTTGAACAAGATGAATTTATCCAGCCTCTCTTCTCATCTCCATCCATCCCGTTTTCCATACATCACTCTAGGCGAGGCCATTCTTGTTTGGTGGACAGTTGACTGATCTTCCGTGTTTGCAGTAGATCACGATGCGCATAGAGAGTAAAAAAATCAGTCAGTGCTTTCATTGTCACCGGCTAGAGGGCGTACTAACCGGTCAAACTTGTGTTCAGTACCAGCACCCAAAAGACGCAGTTTGCACTGTGGGGCTCTGAGCAAGCGCAGTACATCCCTGCAATGGGTCTGGTGTCGCCTCTGAGCAGTCATTGCAAGGACAACGTTTTGCTGGTCTTGCGTGTTGCATGGAACAGAGAGCGTCGTTGAGGTCGGCAATAGGAGGTTGGGGCGGATCAAAGCAGCGGGCGGTGAGATTCATGGTGCTGTTGTCGTGTTATCGTTGTATTAACTGGGGCCAGAGCAACTCATTCAACGCTGTTCTTGTCAGGGCCAGAAGTCTTCGGCTCAAATCGTTAGTTTCAGAGAGAATTTAATTCCAAACGAGGGATATCGAGTACCTGGATCAAAAGCAGAGGAAGCTTCCTTTCGACGACGGCCATGGCAAGCCCATCAATGGACAAAAGGGGAGGAAGGAACCTATCGCACAAAGTTTTCGTTCAATGTTGCATGGTGAATGGGATAAGTGGAATGCCTGAGCCATTTACTCACCTTGCCTGACCGGTGCTATGCAAAAACATGATGAGTAGGTCCACCGCTCGGGGACACCGGATAATCTCTACAACAGTATTGAAGACGTGGAGTGCCTTTCAATAAAAGCCATATTGAGATCAAGAGAGCAGTAAAGGCGATAAAAGAGGGAAGGGGAGCAGGAGAAAACATGAGTGAGACACGGCACACTGACAGAAAAAGGCATTTCCTGGGCATCGTCAAACTTTGTTTGGCTTTAGCTTATGATCCAAACTTTGAGCTTGGACACAGCCCTCTGCAGGCCAGCCGCACTTCTTTACGACTCAGCGATTCTATTTTTCTGGTTCATGGAGTATGCAGTTGTTTCCACCGCCCGAGTTACCAATACTGAGCCATTCTGTAGGTATTCCATAACGAGGCACACAGTGGTAAACATCACCACGCACGCAAAGGATGGGAGCTACGTCTTCTGTACCAAGGATCCAACTGGGGGNCTGGGAAATGTGCGTATAAATGTAATATATTTCAACACACCTTGACACCATCTACTTCTCATATCCCATAGAGATGACATTAGTCCACCTTCAGGTCGCCTCCCTCCTGATCTCCTTGAGCGTGTAAGATCTCTGTTCAAATCAACCCAGCCATCCGGACAAGAGGTCGAAGATCATGCCGATTTCGGTGAAGATGAAGAAGACGACCAAGAGCTCGGAAATGATGAGATAGATGTCATGATTGAGCAGGCGATGTGCAATGACAAAGACCAGCGACTCGCTGTAGAAGATGTCGCCATGCTCATCTCCCAGGGAGGGCTCATGAGCCCAGCTGAAGACGAGGAAATTCCTTTAATCGATTGGGATTGGGATGGAACCGAAGGGAACGTGGATGATGTGGGTGTCCCACCCATTGATGCAAGCAGTTATATTCGAGCGCTCGAGGGTATTACTTTTAACAGTACGTGCTGCTCTTTTGAGACTTTGAACGTCAATTAACACCACTCTCTTCCTCAGCTACAGACCCAGGAGATATAAGCAGCGTGGATGCCTGCGACCTTCTGATTTGGAGCGGTGACCCAGATACAGAAGCTGACCAGGAGAGCCAAGATTACCCTATTATCTGGTACGGCACCATCCTCCACTTTTTAAAACTTTAAAATAAGACTTTTTACAGTCAAGACGAGCCTGATTTACTTTCACATCTTGAAGCGGCTCCCCCTACCTCCATTATCCCTAGTGGATTGCCTCCAACCTCCGACGACGTCTCCCAGGAACAGGACCCACCTCCCGTCGCACCTTCTCAATCTCCAGACACTATTTCCCAATCTTCTTTGCCTCCAGATTTGCCCCAGCTTGCGGAACCGTCTCTTTTTACCCCTCCCCAATCTCCATATGTTGGCCCCCAGCCTGGAACGGAGCCGTCTCTTTTTACCCCTCCCCAATCTCCATACGTTGGCCCCCAGCCTCCTTCGCACGCTCAGGAGCTCCCTAAAGCGCCAAATCCTGTTCGTTTTTTTGTGGGACCCCTTCCTGTGCTCTCTGCGGAAAAGAAGGCTTGTTATCACCCATTCTCTGATGCTGTACCATCCAAGCCCCCAGGAACTCGAGTCGCGCGGCCAAGACGGGTTGGTAACCGGTACAGGAGGGCGGTTGCATGGTCTAGTGATGAAGAATCTTCAGAAGACGGCAGTACCTATGAGACATCAGGAGACGAAGGAACAGAAGATGAGGAGGTGATCGAAGACAAAGGAATGGCCGGAGACGAAGGAGTGCCCATGTTTGGCCAAACGAAACGGTAATCTACTTGTCTGTGTATCTTTCACTTCAACTCACACCGCTATCTATAGCCCACACCGCAGCTCTGATACTGCTGACCCCGCTGGCCTTATAACCACGCCGATACTTGATCGCTACAACCTTGCATATCACATCCAGTACGAATTCATTGTGTGCAAAACGTGCCAATCCGGTGTATGCCTCGACCAACTCAAGCCACATATCACCGGATCAAGCGTTCTGCGAGACACGGAATGGAGGCCAGAGGAACAAAAGTACATTCGACGATCGATGGTTCGACACAGCCACCAACTGGAGCCTGGGATGACCGAGCGAGAGTTCAAGAATAGGATCGTTGCACAGTTAACTCATGCACTTGAGAAAACCCCAACGATCCTTATGACACCCTCAAGCATGAACGAGCCCATGAAGCGGTGGAGAAAGCGAGTAAAGCCCAACAATGATCAAGACGGCCCTATCGAAGGACTGAAAGTCTACGACCATGGCTACAAGTGCATCCTCCCCCCATGTGGGGTTTCACGCCACCCCTACTGCGCCCTTAGCTTGGCCACGATGATGAAGCACCAGGGGAATGGGAAACGTTCTATGCCTCACGATCTCTCCGAAGCCCGCAAGACCAATCGTTGGGAGGAGACGCCAGTCCAGACGTTCTTTTCGACAGGAGGACTATTCGCTTACTTCCCTGTTGTTCAACAGAAACACCAACCCACGCTCCCCGCCCTGACTCCCTTCGTCCTGGAACCGTCCTCAGTACCCTCCACCTCTGATCTCAGTCCTGAAGCCCTGTTACTCCTCGTTGAGGAAGAGGAAGCCGAGCTTGCCGTGAACGAGCAAGCAGTGGATCGTGGCCCATCTGAGCTCATTCACCCAGTGTTTGTCGAGATGAAAATGCTCGAGCTGTGGGATATCATTTCGACGGAAGAGATTCGCAAGGTCCTATCGATCAAACCAGTTCGGCGGGGGGAGGCCACCCAGTTTACGAGGAAGCTTATCGCTGCAGTTTCTGCAACCTTCTTGAGCATATGCTCCAGTGCTCGGAGAGCTCATCCTTGCCTTCTGAGTCTGATTGGAAGAGGTGCTGCGTAAGTACTTTTGTCAATCTCAGAAGGATCGATGCTAATCTTTACATTACAGCCTGTACGAAACGATACAAGGTCGCTCTTTCTCAATTCCTCAACAACCAACGACTCTGAACACGTACCTTCTTTTCGAGGTTCAACTTCTTCGCCATATGCTCTATGTTTTGCGCAATCCAATTAAAAGGAAGGATGGAACTCATGTCTTCCGATTCGATCACGCTCAAACAAATGCCCTTCGCCATCTCGAGATGTCCCTTCGTGACAAGAGTGCTTGCTTAGCGAACATTGGAATCGATATCCAGACTGCATTGAACGCTCTCTACTTCCCTGAAAACCCTGACCTCGCCTCTTTCGATATCTTTCACGACCCCTTCTCCACCTATCTGTCGCTTACATGCCTTACACCAGAGGGAAATCCAATCTCACTCGGATCAATCCCGCCTTACCTCTCCAAAGCTCAATTCTCGATGAGGCTCAGGGCCTTCCATTACCTTCATGAAGACTTCCAGGAGTATTGCGCACAATCAAACGTAGCACATGCCCAAGTCCTAGCAGAGGAGCTACCTACCACGCCTACCACTCCCTCCAAATCTCCTTCCAGCGCTACCTCACACGATAACGCCCTCTTTACACCTACCCACGAGCAGCATTGCATGCCAGTTACTGCATCATCAACTCCTTCCCCTTCTCCGTGTCACCCTCAGAGAACCCTCCGTCCCCGTATCGCCAAAACTGCCACCAACTTGTTGAACGAGTCTGGTTCCCACTCTGATGTCGAAATGGCCGATAGCTCAGTAGGCTCTGATCCCGAGTCCGACTTTGGACCAAGTGATAGTGGTAGTGACGGTGGGGGGAGAGAGATGGAGGTGGACAAACAGCAGGAAGGAAGGAATGACGATGCTGTGGAACCTCGGAAGAAGACTGGAGACCGCCTTCCCCCAGCGCGCCGTGGATGGTTCAGGTATGTTTTTAGGCTTCTCTACACCATTTCCGCAAAATATAACACACGCATGGTTTACATTTGCAGGCGTGCTCTGTCATTTGTGAAGATCTACCTTACGGAAGGCAACATCTCCCCATACTCCATTCTGCGCACCAACATGCATATCTCCAGTGTTCACCAGCGGAAAGCACGTAAACGCCCAAATATGCAGTGGGTTAATGACGATTTGCTGTTGGTGGACCAAGAACGGTTCTTCCTTCCGGAGTTCTTCACCTTTGTCGACTATCAACTCGAAACCTTGGAGATTTTTATTCGGGATCGGGTTCTCCAAGGCCACACACTTGCCAATCTTGGCATAGTCTGTGATTTCTCCGCATTGCGGGATATCGGGGACGTGGATACTCCAGGATATAGCTGCCTTCTCCCCACAAAAGGTCTCAGCAACCCGGATTCCGAACTGTTCCTGGTGGAGCTACTACAACGGGGGAGGCTGGTATCTCCAGGGACCAATGGTCATGGATTAAGTTGGGATGACACGCAGGCTTGGCCGTGGACCGGTTGTATTCGTGAGGCGACGGTGCGTCTCTACGTGTTGGCACACATCCTACAGGGATCTCCTGGACGGGCAACCGAAGAGAACCTCATGCAGATCACGAACACCAATGCAGGTCGCCGTCATCTGTTCGTGGAGAATGCTATCGGGACTCTGGCCCTTTTCTCAGACTACTGGAAAGGCGCCAAAGCCCAGGGCAGGTTCAAGGAGATTCTGCGCGTTCTTCCCTACCGAATTTCCCGACTTCTCTTTATCCTCATACGCGTCGTTCGCCCGGTTGAACGTCTGTTCATCATAAAGTATAAGCTTCCAGAGGAGAGAAGCGAGCTCACTAACCTTTATCGCACCAAATTGTGGACCTCGGGTGGCAAGGAGATCAACAGTAAAGTCCTAACGGATTGCGTTGCAGCATTCTTCAAGCGTCCAGATCGAGAAGGAAACCATCCTTTTGAATGGATCACAGGAGTGCGCCCATATCGCCACCTGACCGTAGCCACTCAGCGCCGTCGACTTCCAGGGCATGTTCGGTACACGGAGGATGTTGCGAAGGAAGGGGCAGACATCGGGGATCTGCAAGCGGGTCGATCAACAGGAATATCCATTCAACATTATGCAGTGTTAAAATCATTCATCCCAGCCGATGCAGGCCTTATTAGCCATTATCAGGCATATTCCATGCGCTGGCATCAGTTATTTGGACAGAGCACCGCCTTTGAGCCTGAGCGGCAATACATCGTTTAGCATATGATTGTACTCATGCGTGTACGAATGAATTCTATAAATACGTCTATCCCCTCACATTCATGAAATTTCATGCATTCTTTACTATTATTGGGTGAGATATGGTCAGAACGGTGCTAGTATCTGCTAGGTGATATTTGGCCAGCTCCCAATGCCATCAGAATCGCACCACGCAGGTGCCACTGCCACGCCTTCTCTCTTCTCTCGACCACCGTCCCCTCGGCTGGTGATAACGATAAGCGGCGGGATGGCAATGGATGACCTCTCTGCCAACGTTCAATATGCCAGTGTTCACAATGCTGAACAAGCAAGGAGAGCCAAGGATGAGGACGTGGGATAAGGCAACGGTGGCTAACGAGTGTGAGGGATGATGACCATTGTTGACGACTCTCCACCACCTGCTCCAGCGCTCCTTCCAAGCAACACTGCAAAGATCAAAAGGCTGCTAGTTGACTACCCCCACATGCAACCTTGCGACCCATTCAGCCTGTTCTCCTGGACCGCTCGTACCAATTGCTTGGGTAGTCTGGCCTTTTTTCTTGCGAGGCTTGTCCCGTTAGTAGAGTCTTACCGGTTTCACTCAACCTCGGCTCACAATCTGTCTGCACAAAACTCACATCTTGAGGTAGAAATGGAGTTCTCTAGAGCCTTCTCTTCGACCCACTACCCCAGTGTTCCCACCTGCGCCTAACCGTACAACAACATCCCCCATTCAAAGTTTAAAACAAACTCTCCAGTCTCCTCCTCAAGACGTGGGTCTGCTTGTAAATGCCCTCAACGCTCGAGGGTTCCTGGAACTTCCCTCTATCCTGGATCTCCTGTGTGGACCACCCTCCCCATCCTGCCCCTAACCGTCCATTTCAAACTCGGAGTCAAGCTGTACAGCCTCTTGATATGTGGTAGCGCTTGTAAATGACCTGACAGCTAACTAAGAAACAATAGAACCAGTTGTTGAAAATACAGCTTATGTTCTCTGTTTATCTGTGGAGCTTGTACCAACAAAGCTATACCGAGTCCGTTTCTCATTCTGCATTCTATGTTGACCTTTTGTCATCTCGCGCTGCTTTTCTTTGAGCCATAGCAATTTAGCCCACATGTATTTGGTATAGTGTTGTTTGTACAAGCTCCACAGATCAACAAAAATTGTAAGTTGGATTTTTGGCCAACTGGTTCTATTGTTTCTTAGTTAGCTGGAATGTGAAAGTATATACATATAGTGTAATGCAACATCAGCCTAATGGTCATCCTCAGCATATTGAATGATAGCGTGAAGCTTGTTGGAGGACTCATCTAAATGCATTGTCCTAGAACCTAAGATGCACTATTGCTTTGCAAATTGAGTCTGCCCTTTCATGTAACTCCATATCCTCCACTACATCCAGCTCAAGTGTAGGGTCCCACACTTTCTTCACACTGGGCTTATGACTTCTACCCCCATCCATTTTGCCCCTTGTGGGTGACCACTTATTTTTCTGGTAAGTCTCGGCATACTGTCCAAATCTTTGTTCACATTCAGCACATAAAACCCTTCCATATAATTTTATACCTTCCACTACACCTCGGTCAAGTGGAGGGTCCCAGTTTCTTCACAATGGGCTGATGCCTTTCACCTTATCCATTTTGCCCCTTATTGGCGACCATTTATTTTTCTAGAAAGTCTGAGCATACAGTTTAGATCTGGAGGTATCTTTATTCACATTCAGCACATAAAACCCTTTCATATAATTTTATACCTTCCACTACACCTAGCTCAAGTGTAGGGTCCTGCACTTTATTCACAGTGAGATTGCACCTTCTACCCCATTCATCTTGCCCTTTGTGGATGATGACCATTCATTCGTCTGGAAAGGCTGAGCACACAGTCTGAATTCAGAAGTATTCTGTTCACCCTCAGCACATAAAACCATTTCATATAACTCTATACCTTCAACCTACACCCAGCTCAAGTGTAGAGTGTCACACTTTCTTCACACTGGGATGATGCGTCCTACCCCATCCATATTGTTCCTTTTGGGTGACTATTCATTTTTCTGGTGAATCTAAGCATGCATTGTGAGTCTGGAGGTATCTCTGTTTACCTTTAGCATATAAAACCCTTTCATATAATTCCATACTGTCTACTACATCCAGCTCAAGTGTAGAGTTATATCTAGCTTCACCAGCGTTAGTTTAAACATATTCAGAACTGTTTACAAGATAGAAGAGTACAAGATAAAAGAGCACAAATGCATACACTATTCAAAAGGCAAGAGTCTTTTTGCAAGATCTTGTTCTCCTTGGAAAGGGTTGAGCCATTGATTCATCTTAGGCAAAGGCTGATCACTATCATCCTCATCACATCCAGATTTCTCCTTTTTTTCACAACAAGAGATTTGCTTGGAAGCTTGCTCAATCCAGCTAAACTTTTCCCAGTTGAGGGCTCTGGGCGCGGGCGCCAGCAAGCGCCATGTCACTCAAATGTTGTAAGATGGATAGGAACGGTGGGTGAGAACCACCGATCTGGACGAGGCAACTAAACTGGTTTTCAAGGAGTGGTAAAAAAATAAAAAAAACATAAATTCAGAATAAGGAGTAATGGGAAACGAAAGGAAGGGGAGTGAGCTATGGGGAGAGCTAGCTATCGATACAGGAGATAAGTGAACTACCTTTATATCCTAAAGATATCACAAGGATAGGGATAGCTATTCCCATTCCGGAGAATGGAGACGGAATGGAACCGGTGAGTGCAAGCACACGGTGTGCACTCTCCACAATGTATTTATTGAAAGAGTTGTTTCATGCTCTGAGGGCAACAGCTCTTGCTGTGCATCAGCACGGGAAAACTCTTGTTAGACATTATAATGATAGCATAAGAATACACTATATACCTTTGGAGGCCGTCCAAGTTTAACCTTGAGCACGTCTGAATCAGGAAGAACCTTGTGTAAAATGGACTCATGGAATTATGCTGGATCCACAGTGGTGGACTGTCTGTGACCTTGAATGTATATCCAAAAAAATGTGCTATATATATTTGGAGGTCTATAAAATTGCTCAGGTTGATGGAAAGGACTATGCATGTAGAGCCATAAAATTACTTTTCCCTGTGATTGTGCCAGCACTCCAAGCATGGAAGTTCATCCTGGTATGTCTGGGTGAATCTCTTGGGCTGAGGATGCACCAACAGAAATGCATATACTTGTGAATAGACAGCAGTGTCTTGAGTGTAAGGTAGAGAGAAATAGCGGTGGGAGATAGCTGCAGAGATTATGAATTGCTATGGCTGTCTGATTATAGCAAGCTTTAAATTTCAATTCTATATTTGGCTCTGGATAATCTAGGATGTCTTGATATCCAGACTGCAGAGTTTTTTTGTTTAACTTTGGCAAATTACAGCAACACATTTCCNTTTTTTTACTCATGGAAGGGCTGAATGGAGATTGAACCGAGGCATCTGCTCTACCAGAATCCATTAAATTTTGCCTATATCCTTCACAAGATAACCAGGATTTTTCCTGTAGGTGCTATCACCCTGTATGACCTTACTAAGAGGCAAGGATTCATACTTGAAGCCATTTTTGGAAGATAGAAATTCCTTTCCAATTCCAGGGTGGGCTGATCCAACTTATGTCTGCATCCTGCTAGAGAAATAAAGTGGGTTGGTCGTTTTTATTTCTATACTTTCTATTGTGCTCAATGAATTGTTCCGAGGCTTCCAAATTTTTTAGTGAAGTCCAGAAGGGTCTGATATTTTACAGCTGGTATGAAGCAAAGAATATGCAGCCATCTGGACTGAAAATTAATTGTTGACCACCCAATATTGAACAACTTCATCATATAATAGTCTTCTACCTTGGGCATTTCCAAGGCCTATGGACTCAGGTTCTTGTAAGGTGCAGCACACACCAAGCTTTTCCTGCATATAAAAACTAGTGACCATAGAAAATAGCTTATTTTGCTAACACTTTGATGTGTTTGTTCAAAGAGCACATTTTAAGCAAGGGTTGACTTTGTCTACAATCTGCAATTCCAATGTTCAAGCTAGGCAAATATAAATTTGCATTGCATGTGTCTGACCTCATTTTGCCACCACTAAAAATTTGCTTAATATGTGTCCAGTGTAGGCACATTAAACACAAACTGTAAACAAATGCATTCCTTGCACCTGATTTGCTTAAGATGTGCTCATTGAACAAACACATAAAATACTGCAGTGTAACCTTGTGTCTCCCTTGAATCTCATTTCCCCTCCCTCATCTAATCATACCAGTATGTGAATGGGAACTCCAAGTAGACCTTTAGTCAAAAGCCTCAGAACTACCACTTGCTAGTGCTGGCCCATAACCACCAAGTTTTCAGCCACCAGGTGCTATCAGATGCTACCAATGTTCTTTCAAATTTTTACCTGTTCCCATTGGTCAGTGTGGCAGGGTGGCAGGTCTCACTTGTTGCCTCTCTCAATCACCACCTTTCATCCCATTGCAGCAATACAGGTACTGCAAGCATGGGTCTGTGCTGTCTGTGGCTCCAACTGGTAGCCTTTGGGTCCAAGGCAGACAAGAAGGAGAAGGTTACTACAAGAGCTATACTAAATGCAAGTCACCACCATATACAAACCTCATGGTTGGTTCCCTCTGTTATAGGGATGCTAACCAATATAGTATGATATAGATTGATCCCATCAACACAGTTTCTCTGATCTACATGTTATACAGCACATTCAAGCACTTTGAGAACTTTTGAGCAGTCATTAGCAGGATGAACCAGCAACATGATCAAAACAGAACACACTTCCATGGGAAATAAAAAAGAAGGTAGCCTGAGTCTCTCAGTTGTATTTGTTTATTGTAGATTGCGTGGTAAGCTGGTTGGACCAGGAATAATACAAGGAATGCAAACATATCTATGAAAGAACAAAGACAAGGCTAAATGCCAACCAGCTGATAGAAAGCAAAGATACAAGAAGGAAGAGCAAGCAGAGAACAAATGCACCTGCTGCTCAATCATTCACAGTAAATAAATAGAACTGGTGATATGTATGTTCACCTTATGGACGCCAAAAGTCTTATTGACTTGCTTGTTGGAGACAGATACTGTTAACCTACAGAAATAGGAAAGGAGAACAACTACGAAGAGGAGCTCAGAGGCATCCCAAGGACAACAGGTAGGTGGTGATACTAGTAGGTTCTGCGACCAAATGCCTAGGCAACGCCACCAACAGGGCTCCACATAACAGTAATCAAGGTCCAAACATGAGAAAATTGGGACCACCGATGTCATTGCCACTAAAGGGCCATCTACCTCTTCTTTTAAAAGCTAATTTGAGTTGAGTAAAACTGTAGATAGATAAGAAGACTATCTACAAATTAGCAATGAATGGAACAAGGAGAAGAACATATAATACTCACAGCTCAGATGAAAAATTCATCTGAGGTGCAAGAATATGAGACTTAGCTGCTTATACACTATGCATATGCATATGAGACAAAAAGAATAAAAGTAAATAGAGATAAATAAGCGATGAATAAAAACAATTACAGTGCAATTACATGAGCAATCAGCTCTTGTGTCCCTAGAGCAGATAGTACTAGCTCTCTTTCCTTCTCAAGCTGTGTGAACCTTATTCATAGCATAGTATTTCTTGTACTTAGAGGGTCAGACTGTGCCAACATTGTAGTTTATTATTGCAAAAATTGAACTATTATTTGCTAAAACAGACATGGTTGCATAATCTCCCCCAAAATAGCTCTTGACTGCCCTCAGTCAGCCTGAATAGAGCAGCCTAAATTGCTGCTCCAATTCTAAGTTATCCTCAGACTAGGTTTAGCCAGTCCCCAACAGGGAGGAAGCCCAATTAGCCTCCAAAGCAGCTTGTCCCCTTGGCACCACAGATTTCCTTCCAACAAGCTCAGATCCATTGACCTTTGTAGTTCTGCTGAACTGTTGCTTCTTCAAAGAAGTCTGGGGTCAATGATTTTCAGGGACCAAGGAGGTACATTTGTCAATTAAGGTTATGGTAGATCACTGCTTGCCAAGCTGCATGTCATTGATGAGATTGATTTTGATTTGGATGAAGCTACAATGCAGGACTTGGAAAACTCTACAGAAGACGGAAACAAGGTGTATGTGGACTACAATTTTGAAGGCATGCTGAGGCTAAGGCTGTCTGATACTACTGAGGAAGATGAATGTGAAGGGGATGAAGGATTCTAGTTGGATTCCTCCTCTTCTTTGTCCAATTGGTCGACCGGGGGGAGGTGTCTTCTTCCATCTCCACATCCTCGTTCTTCTCGATGGTTTCCCCCTCCTCCTCTTGTTCTTCCTCAGAGACGGTCTCCTTTGATTTTGGAGTGGCGCGATGTTTGCCCTTTGATTTCAAACCTTCAGTCTAAGAAGCGGCGCAGGTCTTGGGTATTTCCTTGACTTCTGGAGTGAAAACCTCTTTGGCAGATCAAGTCTTTGTCTTGTACACAGTTTCCTTTCCTTTCACAAAGAACTTGGAGGTAGACGCCTCGCCCAGAGCCTCGGACAGCTTGGCTGAGGCGGCTTGGGACTTGGAAGTCTTCTCTTTGTCCCTTCCCTCCTTCCACTCCTTCACAGATTTCTTGCTGGAGGAAGCTGGAACAGCTTGATCTTTGGTTGTTGAGACTGAGGCATTGTGAGTGCGAGATGAAGCAGCAATACCTGGGAAAGGGGGAAGACGGAAGTTGCAAAGGCAGTGGTGCTCATGCCACTCCATCTGCTCACGCAGCTTGTTTATACAAACAGAGGTGGCCTGATGGACTAACAAGTGAGCACAGAGCTCAGCGTTCTGGCAGGCAAGAGTGGCTTTGAGTGTGGTGAGCTGGAAGAAAGTGTCCGACCTAAAGACGTTGCCATCTGAGTGTTGGAGGACACAAATGGCCTCCTGGACTATGGCACTTTCACTAGGATCCGCACCTGGGTGGGGCATAATTGCTTTAGTGCTATAAGGTATTGATTTACATAGGACATACCTTCTGAAGTGGCATGACTGAAGCGGCTGCTGCGTCCGAGTGCAAGACTCCAAGTACTAGCCTGGAATGGCATGAGAGGAGTCAGATCTGTAGTTTGGGGGACACAGCAGGGGGAAGATGTACAGGACGTTTAGCAGGGATGGTACTCCCGCTGTCTCGAACAACTTCTCTCTGAGTGGTCCGTGGGTTGAGCTGCTAAGGAGGGAATATTAGGAGACATTAGCTGGCCTGTAGGTTTTACAGGGTAACAGGGACTCACCTGGCCTGAACAAGCAGCTACACCATTGGCAATTAGACTCTGGAAGTTATTCAGGTTGTGGCGACAGACATAGTTGTGCAGTAATCCAAGGTGATTGTCTTGAGCAATCATAACATTGACAACCTTGGATTTGTCCTTGAACGTCGGGTGTTCTCTATAATCTGACACTTGAAGCAGCGTCAGAATAGGGGAGTTGTGGGGCTTCAGAAGGTCACTCACGCTGTCTAACACTAAAATGTGGAAGGCAGAAGTACATTGGTCCAGTTCAGCCTGAGATATGGCGCCTCTGGTGACAGGGTAATGTTTGGAGAGATTGAGGAGCTGGCTCTGCCAAAAGGGTACAAGGTTCTCAGTGTTCATGGTTTTGGGCATGTTGAAGGACTTTAAAGGAATGGCTGGGAAGGAATGAAGCGGTGTAAGGGTTGTCTTCACTTAGGCAGGATTAAATGCTCTTGTAGAGGTCTGGCACAGCTCCAACATGATACTGTTGATGAGATCAGTGCTGCCAAGCTCNAAAAAACACACACCAAAACCAACCAACTACAACCTATAACCAGGATGTGTGCAGTCAAGCGGTGTAAGAGTCAGGCCGCACAAAGTCAAAGTGCGAGTAAGTGGGGGTTATTGAGTGAATTAAGAATACTGGGTTTCTCAAGTTCTCTCATAGTTAACTCCACAAAACTAGAAGTACCCTAGTGTACTGCTAGTGAGGTCCCTATTCCCAAGTAGTCACTCCTTATGACTGCTTAAGTTCCTAAGTTTCGATGCAGCTAATAGTTCACACTGTGTGAAATATGAGCAGAAAACTTGATAGATTTGTCAATAAAACACGAGTAAAGATAAAACAACAAAGATACAATGATGCCGCTCAAGTCAGTAGTTAGCATGTATATATACTACTTTGAGCCACATAAAAATAGAGAGAGAGACACATGTGATAAACAAATTCATAGCCAATAGTAAGAGTCCAAGAAAAAGATAGAGAGAAAATAGAACCGGGTATTGGTAGAGGCCATGCCAAGATTGTAGCCACGCGAGTCAGGCGGACCTCTGAACGCCAAATTTAGATCACCATTTCCTTTCTGGTGAAGCCATGTGAGATGCCGACTGGTGATTGAAGGTGGACAGGCATCCTCACTCTGTGTCTCCTGCCCCCATTGCCAACCTCAAGCTGCTTGGATAGATACGGTTGCCCCACCTGGAGTCAGCTGCACCTTTCCCCCGATACCAATGGTCGGTCTGGTCATTTCCTTGACTCAGAACTCGAGCCACTTCAGAACTTGCACCATGTCAGAGTTTATCACAGCCACCTGGCCGCGCCACTAGCTAAGGACTTCATTGTTTCGAAAGAGCACTCGTGCCACTCCAGCACTTGTACTCGATTAATGTGAAGCTGCCTGATTCCTAGACCCTCTGGTTGTGCCGCCTGAGTGTCCTGGCAGTTGCGTGTAAAAGGTATAACACTTTCTGAAGCCGCTTGAGTCGAGCTGCCTGACTTTTAGCACAGCATCAGCTGAAGTAGCTCCTCCAGTCAGGGTATAATACAACTGGGGCGGCTTCAAGTTGACAGCCTTGAGTAGCTTCAACTCTTGTGTCCCTAGAGTTGTAGTACTAACTCTTTTCCTTCTCAAGCCACGCGAACCTTATCAATAGCATAGTTATCTTTGTACTTAGAGGCTCAGACCGCATCAACTTTATAGTTTATTATTGCAAAAATTGAACTTATATTCGCTAAAACAGATGTGGTCGTATCATCTCCCCCAAACTAGCTTTTGACTGTCCTCAGTCGGCATGAATAGAGCGGCCCAAACCTTTCCTCCAATCCTAAGTTGTCCTCAGCCTAGGTTTAGCCAGTTCCCAAAAGGGAGGAAGCAATTAGCTTCCAGAGCCGCTTGTTCCTTTAGTGCCACAGATTTCCTTCTGCTAAGCTCAGATCCATTGACCTTTGTAGTTCTGCCAAACCGCTGTTTCTTCAAAGAAGTCTGGGGTCAAAGATTTTCAGGGATCAAGGAGGTACTTTTGTCAATTAAGGTTATGGTAGCTCCAGTCCTGTCAAGATCACTGCTTTCCAAGCTGCATGTTGTCATTGATCCCACTTTTTTGGACTCTTGAAGCCGCTTCAAGGTTTACGGCCTTCCCTAGGCATATCTCCAGCGTGCTTCTCATCCAGTTAAACTCTCCAAAGCTTTCCAAGATATATTTTCCTAAGTACTTTTATGTTCTTGAGCCATACTTTGGCACAGAACATTCTAGCAAGTGAAGCAGGCTCACTACTTTCCAAGTAGTATAAAAGCTGATGCTGTTTGAAGGGTGAGTCCTCATCTCCCTCCTCTAACGATGTCTGCCCTCCCCTCCTCTTCAATGCACACCTATGGAACTCAGGGGAAGGATGACCCTTGGGCGTTGATACGCCGTCTGCATAGACACCCTCTCAAATTCGCAAATCTATTCGTAAAGTTTGCGAATCGACGTAGATAATTGAAGGGATCTTCTTGAAGGGAGGGAAATATAAGAGTTGGAGTTAGCCCTGACTGTCAACTAAGCAGACGCCCTAGAGAACAAAAGAACGTTGAGTAAGACGGTTCTGCGACGACACTTTAAGTTCATGAAGGTCTTGCAAACGTATCTGAAACACAGTCATACTATTCGAGGTCTAACTAGCATGCCTGACCTGGCGAGGTACGATGCTAGAGGGAGTTGTGCACATTATAAGGGAATTTGCCCTGACACTCACTAAGCAGAAGTCTTCATGAAATAGCTGGTGGCTTTGAGAATTGATGATTGATCCGCTAAGTCAATAAGCCTTGACTTTACTGAATTTGGAAGGAACGGAAGCAGCGACCGATCTCGGACAACTAATCCAAAGTTTGCGAATCCGTGCGGAAAACCGGAAAGTACGATTAAAGCATATAGGGTCAGCAACCCAAAGCTCAGTCAGTCTGTCCAGAGCCAAGAGAAAGAGTCAGCAGAGTAGAGAAGCAATGTGGCTTGGTGGAGCCAAGCACCCAAAACTCAGATTAATTCGTTGGGTGAGGTTTGTGAACGGAAGGGCATGCTCTCCAGAAGCAATCCTTGGTGAATATACATGCGGATTCAATAACAGCTGCATCCAGAACAGGTTCGCAAAGAGCCTGGACTGCGTTCTAAAGTTCGAGACTCAACTCTCGGCCTTCAATACCCTCATGTGATTGTGTTTCTTATCTCTCTCTGTCTCTGTCATCTGTTTGTTTCTCTGTCTATTTGCCAAACAATAATTACATATATATATGTCTCTGTTTTATCTATTATAGCATTAGCGGGTAGCTAGCGTTTGTGTTTCACGTCGGGACCGTGTTCCCAGGAATCTACAAGAGCCATCTGTTATTGAGGAAAGAGTGTTTAAGTTTGCAAAGTCAATCAGAGTTGTGTCACTTGCGTTTATCGAATCGTTCTTGTGTTAAAGTTGCTCAAGGCTGTGTCCTCTGTTCGAAAGTTATCCGTCGCATCTCAAACCAAACTGTGTGTTAGCAAAGTTGCTTTGCAAAGCGTTTCTATCATTGCTGGTTGAGCCTTAGCTCCCCCTCGAACTTGCGATCGTACAAGAAGAGTTCTAGAAGCCTCTGTCAACTTGACTTAGAGCTTTTACCTATACCCCTTGCCCGCCTTTATCTTCACAAAGGTATTTGGTGTGTTGTGTTGTTGTGGTTGTGTGTGTGTGTTTGAGTTCTATAGTATGGTTGGTTAGAGAGCCCTAGTTCGCTACCTGCACATCAGTGTCCCAACTGACTCTGGACATGTATCCTGCCCTGGGCAGTGTCTTTAACTCGTTGAAGCCGGCTCTAGCCAAGACCACCGCTCTCCCTACCAATCCTGCTGCTCGCCTCAAGCTGGCTCAGCTGATTGTGAACGGGAACAATAAGCTGGTAGGTCTCTCTGTTGAACTTACGTGAAATAG
>JANBPK010000832.1:0-65620 GCA_027579435.1 Candolleomyces eurysporus | reverse complement strand
CTCGTATTTGCTTTTCGCGTTCCCGTGCTGACTATGATCTCCTTCTCTCCCCGTGAATGTGCTTAATTTCACCCTTATTTTCCACAGAGTTTTCGGTGGATCGGTATGCCATACCACCACCTTTGTTTGCTGCTAAAACGCCTTTGTAAAAGTAGAACAGAGATCGAATGAGATGGTCGAGACCCCAACTGACGAACAAGAGCACCATTCCTCCACAATTAATTGTACGGCATTAATATTGTTGTAGGATACAAGTACTCAAGTTTCGATTCGGACCACCCAAAGCTAACAATCGTATCGACAGTACCACAATTGTTGAACGCCGGCATCTATTGTAATCGTGTATACGCTCAGAACGTCTGAAAATTAATTAGTGTCGTGAAAGAGAGATCACCAGGGACAAATTCTGCCCCTCCCATTCGATTGGAACTTGAGCGAAGTGAGAAAAGATTGCACTAGGCTCAATCACCTCCAACTCGCCCCTTGACACATACAACCCCATTTCGGGCCATACGCAGCGAGTAAACGGGTTGCGCTGAACGCTCGCCACTGTAAGCCGCTCAACAAGGAGGAACGTTTCAATCTCGCCCTGGTGATCGATTCGGAAAATGTGCTGAATGATGGCAGGAATAGGACTCTGTCGGAACCCAGAAGCTCTGATCATGCATTGGCTGTTGCCAGCATGGCGTGAAGCTGGAAGGACCATCAACGCTTGGCGGGTTGTTCTCGAGCATCAGCAGGGCAGATATGAGCATAATGCTCCAAAACATGTCTCACCCCGTCACGATGCTTGCCTCCTTTCGTGTTCGATGGACATGCACACCGTTGCCGATACTCTGAGGCTCGCATTGCCTTATTAAATCAAATCTCCGTTGAATGGCTCGAGACGCTGCATCTGAGTGCATGGCATGTCAAGCTCAGGCTGGACGCCGGGGAGCAATGGTTCCACCCTCAATCACAACTTTATTGCCGCCGGCTGGTCCTCCAGTATATGGAGATGAGAGAAATCCTAGTGGGCGAGGAATATCGAGGACGCTTCCTATGAAGCATTGAGCAGGCTTAAACATTTTTCTTTTCGTTTTGTCGTTGTCATCTTGGTCCAGTGACTCGGTTCTTGTTTGTGCTTTCGCCTATTCCTCATATCCGAGTCTTTGAGGAAGTTGCACTTGTATTTGTATTGCTCATCTGCTTTCTGTGCGCTTCCGTGGTCGCAACTTGGTTTGATAGACCTATTTCTTGGTCTCATACTCCTGGTTGCTTCCTTTTCAATGCTCCGGCACGATTGGTTCCATCGCAATCCTGCTCTGATGTTTCCATTGTTAGGGCTTGGCTCATGGAGGCCGGTGCCTATCTCCGTTCACGTTCTCCTTTCTACCTATCGACTTCCGCTAAACAACCCAAATTGGTGTCGTAGTTCAAATGTACCATTGGCTCACCAGCTTTATCCTCGTACCCAGTCACATTCCTCCCTTCCTCCCCCGTCAGTTCATTCCAAGAAAATGGCGTTGATCTATTGGGATTCATTGGGCGTGGCCATTAATAATACAATTTAACTATTGGAAATTTCAAAGGAGCGGTCTGTCGCAGCGTCCAGCGCTAGCAAAAGGTGGCTAGTCAAGAGTATCAAGCATGGAGATGGCTTGGAAGATCTCGAACAACTCTTGTCTGAAGCCCGTAACAGCCTGATTCCAAAGTGCCAGCTGTACTATCATCGGTCGGGTCAACATGGCCTGGGCGTACTGTATTGCGCTGTGGCACAGGCCTGTCTGACCTTATGGACGATTTGGTCGGAATCGACAACATCAATGGGAAAGCGCTGGGGCTATCCTGCATGAGACCGTCTGTGCTCGTTGACGGTCCTGATCCAATTCCCTCCAAGGAAAATCACCATTGACTTCTCTGCGGCTTCGGGATAAAGACGGGTTGCGTTTGGGCTGACTGAGCTCCACAAGATTGCTTTCGATTCAACACTGCAGTTTTCCTCAACCCGGCAGTGAGCATGGCAACCACAGGCCAATTGCCCTCGTACCGCTGGAGGGCCGGAAACTCGGTGATCGCCTGTGGCTCTGTTGTGTTTAGGATGGCATACAGTTATTTGACAAATTACTTACGTTGTCACATATCTCACGCAAGGAACGTTGGTCTTGTCCTATGAGGAGCTTTGTTGGGTCAAGCTTTTCGTTGATTTGATTCTTGACCCAATCCTGGCAAGTCGAAGTTTGAGTCATCAACATCATCGTAACAACCAAGAAATCGACATACTTGAAGTAGCTTGTATTCTTCGACTTCCCAATCTAAAGCGGTGCATATACCTCTAGCATTTCCGGTCTGCTTTGGGGTGAGAGGTATCTCCGCTCCAGCCTCGTCCGTCTCAAATGCAAAGGCCAACCAGATGTGCGACACTGCTTCAGGAGAGCCACATGAAATTGCGGTTACGAACTGTTGGATGGCCTGTGAGCCCACATCAGAAGCGGCCATCGTCGGGGGACACTTACCCCCTAATTCCTGCAATACAGCCATGGCCTTGGTCGGGAAATTCAAAGAATAAATGGGTTGAGTGGTTGAGCTTGCGTTGGGCATTACGACGACCTCCTCGCCAACAAAATAATCGCTGAGGAACGTCTCGAAGGTGACTTCTTCATCAAGACACCAGGGCGATCTGAGAAAGATGGTGCTTTCGGTAAGCTTCGTGAAGTTGGCAGCTACTGTGACGTCTGATGGCATTTGGGAATTTGGTTCCAGTTGGCAAAGATCTAACTCTATTGTGGTACATAGGCCGTGCTGAACAATCGCCCTTACCACACCAATATCTCGTGAGCCAAGTGCCTCGCTGGCGGCTGTTGTCGACCCTTTCTGAACGAGATCTGTGGAAAAGAACGACTTTCAATATAGACCACGCTATCAATATGAGGAACCCGTACCTTTTTTGACGTCGCAGGAACTCGGCCAGGAAGTGGGTCAAAATTCTTTGCAAATCATCTGGTTTGAATGTAATGCACTCTGTGACCCCTTGAAACGCTTGTAACGCAGTTTTGAGCATCATGGAGCTGTTGGGCTGTACGTTCGGCAGACAATTCACATCCAGGTGAGCTGGGTAAGCAACTTGCCCCTCGGATGCTGAATTGGGGGTTGGACCGCTAGCTAACGTTGTCATAGTGTCTCCTGAAAAGAAAAACAACCTGGACGATGAACAAGTGGGAAGTAGTTTGAGGTCAAATTTGTCTGCAACGCACTGAGTTTCCAAAGCGGGTTGGCGGAGTTCTCCGGCGTATTTGGGATTCAGGAGCAGCTATGGCTCGCGAATCTGGACGCACCATTCTTCTGCTTGTCGGGTGCTACCTTCTTGAGGAGAGCTAGTCGCCCCACTCGCTCACAAGCTCAAACCCTCAGCGTCGGTCGCAACTCATTATATAATATCCCCCGATCTTCAACACCGTCTGTTCTCGTCCGTTCAACTTTGTACCCCCCCTTCTGNTTTCTGGATCTCTATCACTAGGCTTTGCAGCAAACGACCAGGAGAAAGTCAGGGTTGGGCACGACCATGGTCTATTCGTTCACCCACCCTCCCAAGAAGTGAGGCGGGCATCAAGAATACGCGGTCCCCACCCAGCATCAACAAACCTGTACAACTCATGGGTTGGACTGAACAGACGTGGAGGTGTCTGAGAAGATTGTGAGTGGCCTGCTATAAATACTGTCCACGGTTGGGCTAACGCGTACCGTTGTAGCCATCCAGCTATCGCCGGAACAACTTGGAGGTCCCACTGGGTCACCATCATTGGGCGTGTCTTCCCCACTCGCGTTCTGGCTGATTCCTCCGCCTATTCCAACAATAAAGCCACTGCACAATGTCAATGCCCTTCCCAACCACAGCGCCTCCAATAATAAAGCTGCCTCCAGCAGCTTCGAGTCAAGGAGCCTCGTTGAGGGTATCTTCCCCACGCGCGTCCCACTCGTCACCGCCAACAAAATGTCCAGCGTTGTGAAGGGGTCACAAAACGGGTGTTGAGGGCACACTCTCGATTCAACCCCACAAAACATCAAGCTGCCTGTCCAATTGTAACGCCTCCAACAATAAATTACCCCTGCTGGCTTCTGCCTAGGGTGGCCCCTCAAGGGGCCTCGTTGAGCGTATATTCCCCATGCGTCCCCCTCGCCTAAGCCCACATCATGAGGGAGCACCAAACGGATGTCAAATACGCACTCGATTTCACAATACACCCAACCCCACGAGCGCCAAGCCGCCTTTCTACGGCGCCTCCAACAATAGTTGCCGCCGGCTTCGGCCCTAGGCATCTCCGAGAGTCGCCATAAGCCGTCGTTTGTCGTGCAATAGACTTGTGCAGGCGACGCCACAGTAATAGTCGTCAAAGCCCACAATGCCAGCGAGACATATGTAGCGTAGCATTGGCTACGCTTGGCCTGCCCATAAAAGCCCTCCTGACACTCGTAGGGGTCGGGCAAGTCAAAGCTTCAAGAAGCCTCTTGGCCAAGACGGCTCTCTCATCCTGCACCCATCGAGCAGGCCTGAGGGGCAAGCCACCAAGGAACAAACGTCCAGAGTCTTATTTGCCCAGTGGATTCCCCAGTGGGGGACGAGGAGCGTAGGCGCTGCCAGCATCAGGCAGACCTCCCACAATCAGAACCAAGAGGTGCTCCGGAAAACGCAACAACCTGCGCCCGACTCCCATCATGCCAGGCCGCGCCATGCTGGGCCTTTGCAAGAATGAGGCCTGCATCCTGCTATATGGAGGCGTTCTACCTTGTTGTGGCCTTGGTTCAACTGAGGACGAGGTGACATGAACAGGAGATGGGAGAACAGGTAAGAGTGCCCCTTGTCGTGGTTCAATCAAATCGTGATCTAGGATTGCAAGTGTTCAAATTTCCACCTATGTTCGCCCGCGTCTCCATCAGCTGGCGCAGTCACCTCTTTTCCCTGGCACCTAATGAAGAAATTTGAGAATCAGGACAAGTGCGGTCTAGGACGGAGTGGTGAAGACAGGTGGCACGTCTTCCTCCATTTTCGGTGAGATTATGATGGCCTAACAGCAACTTCTCGCTCAATTCCTACTCGTTTTAGTTGCTCAAGTGAAGCTGGTACGTGTATGATGCGTTTTCAATGCAAATAATTCTCAAGACCTGCCTAGCACCCTATATCGATCACTCAGTTTCTTTGTCTTCCCATCTTCCTTTCTCAATAGGCTCCTCAGCATGCCATTAATCCACTGCAGAACTCGCCACTAAATTTAATCTAATATTCGATCCATTCTGCTCATAATCAGCGGACGGAGGAGCTGCCCGCTCATCGCTTTGAATACTTAGATAGTCGCTGAGGAACGGGGGATCCGTAATGCCAATGGTTCAATTTAGTGCCATGGTATCGCTTGTCGACTGACTCGACTCCCAGCACCAATATTTGACTGTTGTAAGTACTGCGGCTCCTTGTATTTTGTGACGATACCGGGACGTCCGGTTGGTGGCGTCAGGATCAGGTCACGGTCCTGGCGTCTTGAGCTGAGATAGGGTGACGAGTCTCTCACCTCACCGATTTACCCAGCACAGATATGTTTAACAGGACCGTGAGTTCTCACCTGAGCCATGTCATCACGCTGTCGATGTTGATGATGTTGGCGCTCATTATAGCTGCCCCTTCAGCAAGATCCCTTTGAAACACCTGTGCGTGGCTCGTATCATTAGCTTCATTGGCGGCTCTCACTTACCACAATCTTGGCATGACGATGACCCTGTTCAACCGGGCGCGTTTGTCAGGGCACGTTTGAAGTAGACCTCAACAACAGCCTCGTCTGGAGGCCAGCCAACTGTGGTGAAGCTGGGGAGATTGACACCGATTGGGATGTCGATCCAGTCTGTCACTCAGACATGCTCCACCCAAGCTCACTTTCAACCATCATGGACCATTGCATGAGGGATACCCTGTCAACCTGTCTAAAGCAGGGCAATTCTAGGAACAGCATGGACTCAAATTACCAAGAATGCCCCATAGATCAGTGGGGCATCAGCGCCGTCAACTGGGAGAGCCTGGGGTTTGACTGGGTCGACTGGGTGGGGGTCAATCAAGGCGGCATAGGCGAGGAGATGTTAGATGTAATCACTCCACAGACAACTTCCATGAACCAGGCTGGGATCCCTTCTGGAAGCTTGGGCCAGGCGGTGCCAGCCTCTTCAGTTGTCGAGCCTGCAATGCTATGCCTCCAAAGACCAGCAGAATTGATCGACCCCATGGCAAACTCTCCAGCCATCCAAGTAACAGCTCACTCGCCTTTGGAAACCGAACCTGGTCTAGGGGAGCCAACAGAGTGGGTTTCTTCGGCAGCACCAACTGCAACTTGGCCTCCAACTCCACCGCCTTCAACGTCGAATTTTGCTGAGTGAGTGTTCTCCCTAACCAACTTCGCGTCCATACCCAATTGAACGCGATTATACAAATTATCAGACCGTCACCATTCAATGCATCACCACCCCCGCTTCCTCCGGCAAGCCCAATTTTGATGCCTCCGAAGGGTGAGTTGCAGACGCGAATCCACACACCAAACTGCAGCATTAATCTTGAACTCATAGTATATGTGGACTCCTCTCATTCTCGCACCGCTGAGCACCTTGGCTTCCTGAGGAGATTAGTCCCAGAAATTCCGATCTTGCGAGTTCATAGCAGGCGGCGGGGTACTGCTTGCGGGAATTGTTCACAAAAGGGTGTGCGATGCTCCTATATACAGTATGTGGTGACTGGCACCAAGCGACCTATGGAGTGTGGGTATGTAAATCAGTTCGCCTTTGGCACACTTAGACTGATATCGACAAACAGACGTTGTTACGACCTTGGGCTCACATGTGCACCAACTCCCAAATTGCTGAAACTGAAATGGATCTAAATACGTGTAGAGCTCCAGACATCAATTGGAATACAGCAGGAATACACCACAATTACTCTAAGATTCCCAACATGTACAAGTTCAAGACAGCCCATGGTTCGAGATTAAGTAATGCTAGTGGACGTGGATTAAGCAAGAGGACGTCCTTCTCGATCACGTATTTCAACACTCCAGGAACTGGACCAGCGTGATTTTAAAGTATCCAATGCACCCTCCCAAATACCAGCGTCTTCAATCCATACTTCATGTAGGTGGGGGAACTGGCCATTAAACCTATGGAGGTGCTGCAGCAGCTCATCGATGGACCCCGTTACGCCATCATGCAGTCCCACTAATTGGGGACACTGCGCCAAGTTGGTGACCGCCACGAGGCATATCCTTCGTAAGGAGGGATGGGACATTGGGAAGTCGGGGGCTGGATGGTGAACCCAATGAATAAGGATCACGGTCTCGAGCTGAGAGCACAAAGTAAGGATGTTGGTGAAATTGTTCTTCAAGCAGGCGAAGGTTGGAATGGTGAGTCTTCGGATCTTGCTTGCATGAATGTTGAAAAAATTTTGGCCAGCGCTGCTAAAGGGTATGAACGATAATTCAATCCGTTTCAATCTCGGAAGCTGGTCGCTGTTGCGGCTGAGAGCGCCGAGGAGTAGATCCCAAGCTGGTAAGAATTCAGGTCCAGCCTTCCACGCTGGGCCAATCTGCTGAGTTGCCCCGATGGATAGCGTCGTGAGGGATGGGAATATAAGGTGCGACGAAACTTGATCTTCGGCAAGATTCATCAGCTCGGTCGTCTTGATGGAGAACCCGTAAAGGTATGTGAGTTGGAGGGTAACAAGACCTGGTAGGCTTGCTGAAATGTCGCAGATGTCACGGAGGGTGGGGGCTTCGTTATAGCTCTCCAATCGAAGGCATTCGAGCCTTTTGGAGAACTTGAACAGGCCGGCAAGAGTTTCCCTCGGAAGCCGTCCACGAGATATAAGGGTACTGTTTGGAATTCCTTTGTTTTGAACGAGGAAAACCAGGAGATTGGGGGTGTGCTCGAGGAGAATAGGAATAAGACTATGGTCATACCCTCCGACGATGCGCAAGTCGATTCGCTTTGTCCAGTGGCCGAGGTTGCTACCTGAGCTCACGGGAGGGCCACCAAGCGACTCGATGAGGAATTGAGTTTGCTCGTTGGTCGAGTACCCCGGTACGCTGCATTTGAATTGGACCACAATCCATTCAAGATCTCTGCGGTGTGTGATAATGACATACTCTGCAGTAATTTCTGCAACAACGTCACGGAAAGAGGAGCACACTTGGCCCAGGGCTCTCCGGTCCCTAAGCCAGTCTTGGTGGAAGAACTCGCCTCCGTTCGCCTGAGCAGGCACATCGTCCAGACCATGGTGGGAAATGGTGAAGTGGATAATCTTCTTCAACAGCTCGATAGGCAACATTCTTGTGTATGGATGGGCCTTGGAGTTTTTGGAGACGCAGGTTGTGTCCGTGCGTACTCAGGCTGATCGTATATGAGTGATGCATTGATGCCTGTGAATTCCCAAGCCTTCCGATTGCCCTTTTAAGGTTAGACTACCGCTTCTTACCCTCTTTGCACGGCAAGGGTGACAGGGAGCATGCCGTTGGCACATTAAGCAAAGAATGCCGCAGACACTCATGTTAGCGCTGAATACATTCGTTGTCCAATAGCCCGAGGTTTAAGAAGCCTCGGAACCAAGGCGTTTGAGCTATCGAACTTACACGTCCTTGGATCTCAACAGGGAATTGTCTGGTTCCCAGGTCTGCAGCCACTTGAGCACACTGTGTCTTGGATCTTAAAATGCACCGACTGTGGATGCTTTGATACCCTATGTCTCAGCGCAATTATCATGCAGCCCTCAACCAGCATTGAATCTGATCTCTTGGGCGAGTCCGGACATTCACTCTGTCAAAGTATGACGGCACGTCGGAAGTGTCGAAATGAAATGCAACATAAGGCCTGATGTGTTTGATTATGCACCTATCTCGAACCAAGGTCGGAATTGACAACCTCCAGAGATGGCCAATCTGCTCCCTAGTTTGAAGCGAAATGCAATCAACCCACTAGCCAGGCCGGCAGGGATCAAGTATCGGCACAGGCTCTATCGATTGGCTTGAAAGGAGGGTTAGTTCACCCGACCATCCAGCAGAAACAGGCCGTGACTGCACGATCTGAGGAAGTTCATGGACAGGGAGCTCGAAACGGAGAGGCTGCTAGCGCTGGATCCGAGAGGTATGCCTTTCATTGAAATCTTTTGTTCAATTTGATATTTTAAGACATATGGAAGCTACCAGCTATTCCAGGAGTACACTGAAGACCAGCTCTTCAAAGAGACAGGAATGATAGTGAGCTGCCTCGAGAACTTGGGTAGTTGGACGCATCTATCACCTTCGGTAGCCTAGGCTCAGAGGATGCACTCCTTCATAGTACGCTCCCGAGTGTTACGCTGTGATGCCTTGACTTGACTCTCAAGGATTAAAGAATGATCGTGTATCTACGGACGCAGCATGTCAGGAACAATTCAGAGCTCAATCTTCCATCTGATGCAAAATATTAGAACTCTTAAAAGCAAATCCAACGCTACAGACAATCGATTCGATTCCTCTTATTCGTAGAATTAATTCAAAATTACAGGCAATCTATGAAATGTTTCGATTCCTCTTCTAACGTCAGCTTCCAGTTTTTAAGCTCTGGTTGTCCTTTGAGTTTGTCTCTCCACGCGGCAACAGACAGTGGCAGTACTTTGCCCTCCGAAATCGCTTTCAGTCAACTCTTGTAGTCGTTTTCGCGAAATTTGGTCCACCTGCCGTAGTTTTCGCCGCTCGTTTCATACGTATGCAAGTGGGGCCACCATGATTTCAGGGCAACTTGGTCTCTCCGGGTTTCTGGAGAGTGTCGCAGTCAGAAGAAAGGTCAGAGCAACACAAGAGGTAAGAAGAGACCAAAGTGAGATGTAAGTGCAGTCGGCGCCTGTTTGAACAGATCAGCGAACACGATAAAAGTTCGGAGATTGAATAACAGGGACGCTGAGACTGAGTTCGCTGGAACCCATGGCCTCCATCAACCACTGCCGCCATAGCGCTGGTCTGGTCCCTTCCAGCCACGCATCTCCGTCTAATCTACAGCCATCTATTGATGAACGAATCAGGTCGATGTGAACGTGGCTACAAGCGCTTATTAGCGGTCCCGGACCCACGAATCGCGGTTGGTGGAGGTTGGACTCAGATAGGTACGTCATACAGTCAGTTATCATCTTTCAATAACAGGGTGCCCCTCTCAAAAGCGTCAGTAGCATGCTCCAAAGACATCCACAAGGACCCCCTCCTTATGCCGACCGGTCACTTCAAGGCACTGTCACACCAGAGTCGAGAGGTCACACAACATTCTGCAGGGTCAGCCGATGCCTCTTTGTATCTTCAAGATTGGGTGGACGAATGTCGTTTGCTCGGCATGTCGCTATTTTGTTAGCGCTCGCCTCACCCTTTCCAGGATGGAATTCTTGCAACGCTTCTTCCTGCAGCCCGAAGATTTGTTGAATCATCTTTAGCGCTTCACACCGCTCTGTAACTTTGAGGAAAAGAGGTAGATCGTTGGCTGGGTCTTCAGTAGGATCCTCGTCTCTCCTCTTTTTATGCGCTGACAGCAGGAATGTAGAACTTGATCAATGGCTCAAAGAATGACGGTGAACCTTGCTTTGGCCGCATACCCGCTCCCAAATGACTTCGACATGGAGAAGAGTTGGGTGAGTTATGGAGATATATCTGCATGCCGTAGGTGTCATTGTGGTGCAGCGAACCGCCGGTTAAACATACAATGGCCCGTCCGGGCATCCCTGGACACGCGGGTGTTGATGTAGAAAATTTGATTTATTAAATTCCGATTTGCTGGAGAGCTCAGGTTTGTGGTTGGTATTTAGAATTGCGGAACGGGGACGAGAAATAGAGCAGATTTCAAAGAGTAAGAGGAGATGAATGGCTACCAAAGACAGTTAAGATTTTGTTCTTTGGGATCACCAGCTGAATGAAGCCAAACGATAGCGTGTTGTGAAAGAAATCCTTGTTACCGTATAGGCGTCCATATAAAAAAATAAATAAAAATAAAAAAAGTGATAGTCGTACATTGCATCTTACATCCAGTCTGGTATGTGACGCGACCAGGTAAAGTACCATACATCTTCCTCCAAAACCGCTGCCCTAAAAAGGCGAACATCGCGTCTAGATTCCACCAACCATACAATGTCGAAGGTGACCTCATCAAGCTTTCGCGGCATGTAGGACATGTCTGAGTAGGGCAATATAGCCTCTGCCTGTGGAGCAGGGATGATTTTTTTACCTGTGTGCAATGACATTAGTTAGACATGAACGCGAAATAGAAATAAACATGTACGACTAACCACACAAGGGGATATTCCAGCAATGCTTATCTCGTAGGTGTCGAGGACCCAGTGGAATTATCGGATTGGCAGTCGTCACGTCGACCTTGAAGCCTCTGCTGAGGTACTTCTGCGCCCATGCTGGAGGCCAGGTCTCGATGATACTCGCCCGGGAGCATACTATGAAAACACGTTCCAGAAAGGAGCGGTGGACGGTGTTCGCAAAAAAATCAAGCGAAGCCATGTCCATCGAAAGGGTCATCGAAGCCAACGGGTCCAGCAAGAAGGGCACCGGCCCTCTGCAAAGAACCTCCAATCTGTGATCGAGCAGGCGGCGAACTTTAGCCTAGGAGTCCCGATCGTTCTTGAGAACCTTCCAGCTTGTTCTTGCGGGTATAGGGCCAAGTCTCAAGGGCCGACCAAACAAAGCGTTCACGACATGGAGCATTATCTTCGTCTTGGTTACAGGGTTTTGAAGAACGATGGCAGGTACGTTTAGCCCTTTTTTTCTGCGCGGGCTTTTTTTATTTTTATTTTTATATTTGGTGGCCTGACCGAGATGCGATCACAGCAAGACTTTTCCAATAATCGATTCTAGCACAAGCCGTATCTTTGCTGTGGTCGTAGGCAAGCCCAACGGCGACCCTACTTTTGATGAGTCTTGCATCGGAGCTTTCGACGCCATGGAGGCAAGTCGGTCTACTGAATTCTTCAACTACAATGAATCCCACCATCCACGAGGCGAATACGCTGTCACAAATACTGGCATCGTGTACGGCCAAGGATCCGCGGCGCCGCATAACCTTAACACAGGTCCTCACCGGGCAATGGTGGCAAGCCTCTTGAACAATGAGCACATTCGAAGGCTCGCAATATATGCTAGCTGTGCGCCTTCTTTTTTNATATTCGACAAGATTCGGCATCTTATTATCCGATTGAAATGTTTAGCTGCATTCTCCGTGTGGGCGCCAAACGTATTCCAATATTACAAAGACCACATCGACCCGCTGATCGAGAAGCAGAGCCACCTCCAGAGAAACTTCGATAAGAGCATCTTCACGTCTGCGGCGTTCAACTTTGGTCCTAACGTATGCACCTTCTCTCATCGAGACTGCATGAATTGCCCATTTGGTTGGTGTGCGATTCAGAGCCTCGGACACTTCGACCATAATCTCGGCGGGCACCTTGTTCTCGAAGAACTCAAGCTCCTCATCGAGTTTCCCCCAGGATGTTTAATCCTCATTCCATCTGCAGTTCTTACTCACGCCAACACCACCATTCGATCTGGCGAGGTGCGAGCCTCCTTCACACAATACTGCGCAGGTGGTCTTTTCCGCTATGTCGACAACGGATTTCAGACTCAAGACGAGCTTCAAGCTTCTGTTAGCACCGAGGAATTCAACGCAAGGATGAAGGAAAAGGATAAAAGGTGGAAACGGGGCTTGGAGATGTATAGTACCCTCGAAGAAATACTGGAGAAGGTGAAGAAAATGGCTGAAGATGCAGAGAATGCAAAAGAAGAAGGACAGCTGTAGCTTTTCGATGATTCAACTTAATTACGGGGAATGGCTCTCGGTAGAGCATACACCAGGTGTGATTACAATACCTTGCTAATTTTGATGCCTGTACACGCCTCTATCGCCATAGAGGTATGTGGCTTTGTGCGTTACGTGCTCCTCCTCGGATATCCTTGCATGCCGAGTTTGTGTTTATATTGGATAAGTTTACCCCGCTGACAACAACCGCGACTACTCCCCCAATGGCGACACCTTTGGTGCTACCACCAACTACCGCTTCAAAGGGGAAGCTAACTTGTCATACTATTCGTCGTCCCGTACGCTACGCTACGCTGTAACTAATCTACGCAACATTCGGATAAGTTACATGACGTGCTATCTTTTTCTTGCCCTCACCACCACCACAACGTGACGATAGTCACGAGGTTGTCACTATTGCCACCGCTATTCCTTTCAGCTCTTATACACATCTCGTACCCTTTGACCTTTGCTCTGATTCTCTCTAGTCGTTGAAGCTATGGCACAGAACAATATTCAAGACCAACCGTCAATATATTACGGGAAAGCCGCTTCCATTAAGATATCGCAACAGGGCTCGACTTCACCGCTCCTCCGTTCCCTAGCCTTCTCTCCTTCTGGTCGATATATCGCTGGAATCTTTGTCCGCAATGTTACTATTTGGCGCCTGGATGAAGCTCATGAGGAAGGAGTAAATACGCCTGAAAAATGGGCACCGATGGTCATCTTTCGCCTGGATGAGAAGACGAAGGAAGAAGAACTTACTTGTTCTGTCTGGACGAGTTCGAATGTCCTGCTTGTCGGCTCCAGCACTGGCGATGTGAAAATGGTTAACCTCACTGACCGAGTGAGTTAGTATACATATCCGCTATTTTTTTGATTTTAAACTCTAGATACATCAGGAAACTCACCTCCGAGGGTTTCAAGCCACCAGACTGCCGATTAGATTTCTCGCTTTAAATGAGGAGGGGTCATTCCTCGCCATTGCTGCTGGCTCCGACGAAGTGGGAATCTGGCGACTTAGGGAAAACGCAGGTAACTGTCAGCCATTCTTACATACAATTCGAAGACGCTGATTCCGAGCAGATCACCGTTCATTCGCCATGTCGTCACAAGCAAAGGTTGGACTGACCTCGGCTTACTGGGAGAAGTTGAACCGCCTCCCGAATCCAGACTCTTGGCTGGCGAGCGACGAATCTCTGGAAGTGACATCTATCTCATGGAACGAAGCGCAGGGTAACACACTTGTTGTATCCTACCTCCATCATGGTGTTATGTGTGTTTTTTCCCCTTTGTTCTAGTCATTGTCTCATTATATTGAGGATAGGTCATGGGATGTCTTGACAAAGCGGGGCATCAGTCTCCTGAACCTTGATAAAGTGTACGTCGTTTCTACTCAAACTTACTAGCTTTTCACTGTTCATCGCACTCTAAGGTATGGAGGGACCCTTTCTCCGAATGGCCGATTATTTTCAACACCAAACAAGAAAGGAACTTTCGACATTTTCGATCTTTTGTCGAAAGCTAAGCTGAACACTCTTCATGAATCCGACTCGGGAGGCTGTAAAGGCCATTTCAATCGACGCGCCCGGCTGGGGTACTTTGTTCACAATGGACAATTCTTCCTTGGTGCCAGTACTGGGACGATCAATTTATGGCATGCACTTAGGAACGTGCTAGCCCAGCGCCTAACTTTAAGTGAGTCGCGTCCCTTGTCAATGTTCTACTGTAGTTCTGATAGGTACCAGAGAAGAAGTTTACACAATTGCCAGTGGCTCTACTCGCGGTACGTTTCTCACCGTTGATAAAGGTCTGTCGCTTCGAGCGGCATTGACAAGTCTTAAATGGACATGAAGGTCAGCGACACGAGCGACTCGTTGAACGAATTCAGAGTCGCAGCTTGTAGTGACGGCCCCCAGCAGGAGATTGAAATATGGAAGGCTCGAGGTATGTATCTCGTTTCGATATTACACGATTTTATATTGAATCTGTCGAATTATTGTGATACCTAGCCATAGGCGTTATCTCAGAGGTCCCCATGTCCACCCATGGCCAGAAGGTTTATTATTTGCCGCTGATTTTGCCAGCGTTAATCGTCGGGATAGTCATCGGAATTGCTGGCAGTGTCCTTGTGGTCCGCGTCCAGCCAGAGTGGTTACATCTCGGCCAAGCCCATTTGCAGGGATAGGGTATTTCAAAGCTTGTGCAATCGTGGATCAATCTCAAAGAACTGGACTGAAGGGCGGAAGATCTAAAGTCCAGAAGGATATTGACGAAGAAGAGCTGTAGAGTGAGAGTATCTAATTATTATTTGACGAACTTGCGTTCGCCAGCTCCCTGCCCAGTCCTACCCTATGGTGGCCTTCGAGTTGTTCTCAATCCTCAAACGTATCATGGTAAATTTTATGTTGGTATCCCAATGATCCTCTCTTGTTCTTCAGGCATCCTCCAGGTAACTCGTTCAATCGAACACTGTTCCCAGCAACATCGGTGCGACTATGTGTCGCAAGTCTCACGATGACGAGGCTCTACATGTACCCTGGGTCGAAAGCGTCTCGGAATGTCTGGAGCGCCGATGTCCCATAACCCTGTTTTCCTCAAGCTAATGCTCACATGTAATCTGTCGGCTCGCGGCAGTCAGCTCCAAATTGGATCCTCACATGTACCAAACTCTACGCAATACTTGTCTCGTACCCATCCGTTTTCAGTGACGGACTTCTCATGGGAGCCGCACAACAAAGCGCTGTCCGATCCTCCGCGGAGTCGTATCCTCAGTCCAATGCTGCACAGCAAACTCGTTGGAGATTTTCGTGGCTCCTTCCGTTGATTCGAAAGTGCGTAGCTGGAGAAATTGAGGCCATGGTGGAGTAGAGCAAAACGAGTCATCATATTCGACGGGCAGTGGTTGACCGTTAAACAAAGAGGGGACTTTGGCCGATACTATACCACTTTGATTCCATCTATCAACTCTCTTTTGCACTAGGTATACCCATTCATCGACTATCCCTACTTCTATATGTATCCATATTGTGATATTGCATATACGTGTATCCTATTGAGTGTATCTACGTTGTCATCCTGCCACTCTCTTTCAGTCATTGGGTAGTCATCTGACCCGTCGCAACCACTTGCCAGAAGAAAGATGTCTAGCTTCGACTGGTTGTCAACCCCGCCGCAAACCTCGGCTCTCATCCTCCCACTTGTCTAGTTTTTCTGTATTTCCCAGTCTCATCGATTGCGGACAGGTGCATGATGAAGGCTGTATCATGACGCAGAAAAANCGACACGGCTCAGAGTGCCTGTAACCGAAAGAGTTCCCAATCTCTTACCCTCCGTCTACACAGGGAATCCTGCGACCGACCAGTGAAATGCTGCTTGGGGGCCTTGCATTTCGTCGTATATAGTGGAGGACCCGTATTCTCATTGTCGTAAACTCTGAGATCTAGTCTGTTGGTTAGCGAGCTGATCCGGGAGTCCGTGGAGATTGTTGCACGCTGAACGGCTTGTGGCTAACGGCTCCCCTCTCTGGTCAAAGTACAATTCCTGAAAGGGTCCTGACGGTTGACAGCGGCCGGCGCACTCGTGAAGACAAGCCTCTGAACAGTAGGGCAACTTATGCCGGTGAGCTCTGTTGGTGGCATGTAGGTTCAGGTGTGTTAAATCGGACGTTGGATTCTGAGTGGATATCGTGAGGCCATTGGTTTATGTGCCTGCTCAACCACACCTCCCCAAATGCGGTATCAAGAAGATCAATAAATCGATGAATATCGGCGAAGATGGGAGATGCCTATCACAATATCAATGTACATGCTACAAGATATAAAGGAGTATGAGACAGCTGGGGTATTCATGCAATGTGGAGTGGCGGCGGTCTATCAAGATGTCGTCCAAGACAATGCTTGTCTAGATAAAATGATTGTTCAGGTTCCAAGAAAGTTTCTAGATATTGGTAAACCGGGAAAGAAAAAAGGGAGAACTCAGGTACAGTGAAATACTGAAACTGAATCCGAACGCAGGCAACCACGCTTGATAACCCTTCTGCGAGGTCTCGGGAAGACGCACTGCAGTCCCCGTCTGGAACATTGACTAGGTAGATAGACCGTGATGAGCGACAAGAAACGGAAACGAAGAGCAAGAGAGTATCACGCACTCGCAACTATAACTTTTATCGCCTCTCTTCAGAGCCTTGCAAGCGATCTTTCGTTCCCTGCAGAAAAAACACGCTGTCTTCGGCCCCTGTGAAGAATGTCGTGGTGTTGGGTGACTCGGGTCGCGCGGTGGGGTTCGTACTTTGGGTTTTCCACTGCAAGGTTTAGGGGATGCCAACAACGTCGGCGGTGAGAGGATAGGGGCAGCATTGTTGGGAGCCTTGGAAGTGGACTGGTCCTTTTCAAAAGGCAAAAGTTCTATCTGGACAAGCGGTGGTGGCTGCGGTACCGCGCCTACGGTGTCAGCCTGTGGTATGTCGTATGTTTGAGCGGGCATCGTCGTATATGACATAGCAGCAGCTGGCCACAGGAAGGGGGCGGCGCTAGCGTCTGAAGGCCAGACGTCTGTCCAAGCAGGCTCATTGGGCGTCGCAAGACGTTCCAACTGTGTTTGGTCGCGGTAACTTTGCCTCGAGGGGGGGCTGTTGGCATGCGATATGCACGTAGCCGCCCTCTCCTTCTGAATCTGGAGTGTTGGGGTAAAGAAGCTGAGATTTTTAGAAAGCTCGGAGTGGGAAGAAATCTGGGTCTCGTGGACAGGTTGGTGTATGGGCACTATCGATGGAGGCGCAGTGTCATCTGAAGAGCCTGGATTGGGGCATGCGTACAATGAATCGGCGAAATCGTTGATGGTGGAGCATGAATCTAAGTAGACTGCTCTTTGCTCAGGTGAAAATAGTTGGGTTGCTTGCACGGTTTGAGCTGTTCCTAGGAGCTCGCCTGGGCTGGGCGGTCTCTGTTTTAAATTGTTACTGTCAGTTGACTGGATCATGGATGGGCACATACAATTTCCTTGGGGCTGCTGAAGTGGCGCAGGTCGGAAAGCTCTTCCGACAAGGAAAGAAGTAATCTGGGAGACGTAGCAATAAATTGGCGTAGAAAGATCAGCGCGGAGATCTAGGTTTAGAACGGTATGAATTTCGTACAAGCCCTTGGAAAAATGAAATCACGACACAGTACCTGACATGAGTGGCAATGCGGCTGGAGTGCCCAGTGTGGCAATGGTGTTAGGCTGGACGCAGCTAGATGGCATAACTGCGGGTTACTCTGAGAAAACACAGGAATATAGCCGTCCATCGCTGCCAGTCCTCAGGTTCTATTCGGCTTACTCACATTAGCAGCAATACGATGCCAACAAGAGACGAAACATACCAAAAGATCGTCTAAGAATCACAGCGGATGATGGAGAGATGGTTCAAAACGGGGAAAAAATCAGCAGTCACGATGTATACCACCTTTTTAGCCTTGACACAAAACCGTCCGCATTCACATTTGCAAGAGGTGGGAGGCCGGCTTAGTTGGGCCTAATCATCTATTAAGCCATGTACCCACAAATAAGTCAAGGATCGCCCGACAGATTGGCTGAGTCTTCCACGAGGCGCCCTCGCACGAAGATCTCATTCCAGATGTCGCAGCTTCCTGATTCCAAATGACAGGTGAAAACTGCATCGTACATATTCGGTGGCAGTAACCTGTACCATCCGTCCAATACTAGTTTGCGTCATGAGGGGTGGACGTAAAATTAAACTTGCAAGACGTCGCCTTAAGACTTCCATCGGTGGGCTGAAGGATGTGAATTCCTTGCTAGTGATCAAGGGTAAAGAGGAACATGCCACAAACTGGTTACTTTGCAGACTGAGCGAGTATTCCAGATCATGATTAGGCCGGCACCAAATCTTCGTTGATAGAACTGTGACAAGATGAGCACCGGCGATCCAGGGCGACCTCCGGTCGGTCCGCTTGTTTGGTCACTTGAGAGACTAAACAACACGTCCCTTCTCTAGCGAAAAGAACACAGGATTTCCGCATGACGCAATGTGTCATACCTGATGGTGGGGCGCTTGCTTAATCCCAGTTCTTTATTGTTAGTTGTCAATCTGATAGTTGGCACATACAAAATACATGATTGACCAAATTCCGCCGGCTGATGAGTTGGCCGCACTGTATACACCCGCTCATGAATCGCCACCACCCAAAATCCAGGCCCCATCGAGACAAATGGAGGCAAGCCCCCAGATATTTTATTTGTCAACCCTCGTCTCTCTTGTGCGCCGGACTCAGTTAAGCCCTTATCTCGGGTTTTTTTCGACGCCCACCACACCCCGCCCGTCCGCCATCCAGCGCCTTCGCATGGCTAGGCTAGCTTGCCTCTCTGGCGCCGGCTGGCCATGATGGCGTTCCGCCCCCAGGCAAAGCGCAAGGATCATGCTCTCCTACGACCGTTGAGATCACCGGAGCTATCTTGTTGCGATACTCCGATAACGATCAATAACGATCACCTACTAACAGATCGACTCATCATCTGTTGTTAGGTCAGCAACGGAGACTAACGATCACCTCCTGTGCTGATAGCGGGCTGTGGTGCAAGGCCCTCAATAATAAATGACAATTAACATTGGTTTCGCGCCCCTAACCTATGTAGAATATTCAAAAAATACAATGAAGCACTAGACCGTTGACGATCTGCTTGGGACGTGTGATTTATGACTCTGAGTCTGTCCTAGTTGATCACTGAGAGACTGCTGGGTTTGGGTCTCCTAAGCCCCCTCCATGAACTAGTGGTAATATCGAACCAGAGAGGGGCTCCGACTTTAGAAACGCGGCCCAGTCTGACGCCTTGACGCGTCGTAGCTCGTCTGCAAGAGATAAGAGCGTAACGAGCGAGACAATAGACGCGAATATCTACAATATCAGACATGGATGAACCAACAGGTAAATATAAATATTCAAAACACAACTCTGACAATGTGATTCTACTTACCTGTCCAAATGTCATTTTCCTAGAGTCCGTCGGATTGGACAGGATACACGCCTGGATCCAAAGTGCATTCGGAGAGAAGACGAGAAATCCAAATTTGAAGATGTGTGCTCTGTAGAATATAGCGCCTCTACAGCCACCAGTCCGTCTGAGGTGAGTCGACCGCTATCGGTTTGCCGGATGAACTTACAATATGCGATCTTTTCGTTGGTATCTGTCTACGATACGAAGCCAAGTCGTCGTTCCCAGCCAAGCAACTATCCACAGGGAAAAGCTCCAGGTCTTGAGTGTCCAAACGTACTGGCTATTTTCAAATTGTTGCCGTTGCGAGATATGGCGCAGAAACGCCACCAAATTCGGGTTTTCTACGACCAGTATGATAGCAGCACTAGCAGGCCTGAAACATAAGAGTATATAAGTCTGATCGCATAAGAATGAGAAAAGAAAGCCCTACAATACAATGTGCATGGCATGCCAAGCTGCCTTCGACCCATCATGCGATCGGCTTTCTGTGGCAGGGACTCCCCAAATGGTAGGGAAACCGGTCAAGCAAAGAAGAAAGAGAACCACCAAGTCATACACCTTAGGGGCAGCTACGAACCCTACGAACACAGCAGAGCCCATTGCCAAGGCCGAGGCTCTAGTGTTAAATTTAACTACACACTTAATACAGAGTAAACGTAACGACTGAGACGTACGTTCCCTTAGAAAGGTATACCCGTCTTCTGTTTCCGGATGGCTGTGGCGGCGGCCCATCTCGCCAACGTTTAAGCTCTGGCAACCAAAGGCCAGCCATGAACCACAGTGCGATGAAGGAACTAGCGAGCGCTGGGAGAAAAAAAAAAGAAGGGATATGTGAAGGCAATAATGGTGAGAGTTAGTCTATCAGTGTTGATTAGAAGATGTCTCAAGCTTCAACGAACATTAAGACGTACAAGCCGCACATGATCCACGACCTTTTTGTTGCAACGAATGAATCACCCCGCCTCGGGCGGACGCATGGGTACCAGATCCCCACGAGGAGGAGGAATCCAACAAGGATGTCGTTCGCTAGGTCATCATTCGCTAGGGGTATCGATAAAGTGGAGAACCCAGAAATCTGGAGTACCGCAATGACAAACTTGGTGGCAAATGGGCTCATGACGCTTGGGCAGCGGGTTTGGAGTATGGCCTCCGTCCAGCCAATGAGCTCAAGATCGGAGTTGTTATTTCTGTTTTCCGATATAGCACTTGCTGGGGCCGGCCTTTTTTNATCAATAAGAGTTAGGAAGGTAACAGGAAGAAACGAAAACTCGGCTCACGGGGACGATACCGATACTTCCATATTCGTCGTCTGATTGGCGGGAGTCCGTCTCTGGCGCTTATCCCACCATCTCCAGAACCAAGCAGTACCCACAATCCATACAATGCCCAAAAATCCTTCACGCAGGTATTGGAGCGCCCAGGCGAGATTGAAAACGAGCCTCTTTCCGAACTCCTGGTTGCATGACGGTTGGCTGAAGTGGATGCGAGAAGAAGGAACGAAAAGGACGCAAATGAGAGCGATTTCGAAACCCATGCTCAACACGCACAGCAGCTTGAGCAGCCGAACTTCAAGACGATTCGGGTGATCTTGCCTCTCCTTGATGAAAAAGTCGTGGCGGCTGATAAGGGAACGGAGAGCCGAAAACCAGAGGTAGATTGTGCACGGCGACCCAACTGCCACCAAAACGAAGACACCGTCGTTTTGGGTGAGCTCCCCACCTAATATAGAGATCAGAGCGGCGATCATGAGGGAATACATGACTGCGAGATGGGCGTAGAGCATCGGCAGTACGAGTCGTGGGAAGTACACAAGAGCGAAAGCTGAAATGCGTTTCTGAGTGAAAGATGTTATGACAGTCCTCCATGTCACGTACTGAACGTTCCCGTGGTGAAATAGACTACATTCAGAATTAGTACGCGACACATTAAAGCCACGTTATGTCACAGGAAGATGGCCAACTGACTCGATATTTGCTGCCCGATTCCAGTGACATCCGGGTTGGGACAGGGACCGTAGGGACATTGATCATCTTGGGGAGGGTTCAGGCAATATACCTTCATAAGGAAGTCGCGGGCATCAGGTCCATCGGTGTAGTTGGATAGAACGCTCGATAATTCATGAGCCAAGGTGGTGAAGGTTGAAGAAGACATCGATGTCACTGATTTGCTGGAAGATTTGGAGAAGGAGCGAAGCGAGAGACAAACCCAATCAATAGGCAAGTTAGGATAAATGAGTAGCGGTCACGCACGTGTGCGTGCTTGTCCGGATTCGGATCTCCTGCCCGACAAGCGCTCGCGCGCTTAATAGTATAATTTGGGCGCCGTTTTTCGAGGTCATTCTTGATCTGTTAACCTCCCCAGCCATATGCCACCATGACTGAATATTGAAAGCAAAAGTTGGCAAAGCGATGGCGCTCAAACAACAATCGATGTTTTCGACCCGATGACCATTCGGCGAAGCATATAAAGATAGGCACTTTACTCTAAACCTGTATGCCTTGTTCGCAGCTTCTCGCCAGTCTACATCTTCTGATTATGGTAAGCGGTTTTTACATCTCCTTTGAGCACACTGTGGCAAAGTATCTACCTTCCAAGGTTGAAAAAGCGGAGGAGAGGACAGTAATTCGGTGATCTTTTACGAATTACTTCTGGCCTCGTGGCCGCCACTCCTCACAGACATCACCAACCGTGTCTTGAAACATCTGAGTCTAAATGTCCAAACAGAACGCTATTACTACGCTCTACGGCTCTTGCACACTCTCATAATGCTCGAATAACCGACCTTCAGCGACAAAAACACCCAGGACCGATTTTCTGCATGTTTTTACGAACTGCATCAACACGGGCTCAATCTTTGGCGGCCCCCACTGGACAAAATGATTTTATTTGATTTTGGGCCACCTCGATCCCGAAATTTGGATTTCGTTGCGATTTTGAGCGATAAGTCGAACTTCAAGAGTGCGCGAACCTGAATTTGATCCTCCCGATCAACTGATTTGGCGTCCATCATTTTTGGCTGTCCGTAGACAGAAGTTGAATTTGGTGTCAGTGAGGTTGGATTTCAGATGCGAATGCTTCGAGAAGAAAGAAGCCAACCAGTTCATCACTGGTCCACCCCCTGTATATCAAAAAAGTATTTATTGGAAAGAATCCTCATGCCGAAAATCCTCGGCACGTCACTTGCCAGTAGAGAGGGTATGCCGTATCATCGCATGCTATATTGGTGAGTAGGGACTTGTGTATAATACAAATAGACTTTCAAAAGGACGGCAGTGGATATCAGAGAATGTACAAGGACATCAAGAAAGAAACCTACTAGCCGTACAATGAGACTTCGGCCAAATAGAGAATAGGAGTCAGCGTAAAACCGTACCATGGCCTGCTCCGGCTTGTCTATCTCAACATCACTATATTGCTGAGTCGTTGCTCAATATGGGGATCAGCACTATCCAGAAGGTGCACAACCAGTCTGGATTCTGGCTTTACTCAAAGCTTGCTTGACTACTGGGCCAGGAGTTCACTCTGTAGACTTCGACATTATATTTCCTATGTATACTTGCATTCTAGTTGACTGTTGCTACTCTCTACATCACTATCTTACATTCTTTTTAAGCTCTGCCCTTACATGCACCAGTGAATGAAAGTGTTGTGGCTTCCATCTACCTTTTGCCATCCTTTTGACTTCACTCGCTAGTGAGTGAGCAGCCTCTCTCTCAATGTCACCGCTTACCTTGCCCGAGCTGCATAAAGGCGGAGCTTGAATGATATTTCTGTTTCTCTGGCGGTTCGTCAGCTTGGGGTTAGCAAAGAGGGGTGGCTCACTTGTCGATAGCTGGTTCACTTGCTCCAGACCACTAGGTTCACCAATTCCAAATTGTACAGAAGCAAATCGAAGTTGAGCGACATCAATCCAAATGCCAACCTTCTGAATTTGGACTGATTGATGATCGAAATCGAAATTCTACGCCTCTTGTAATCCAAATTTGACGAATAATTTTGTCCGGTGAGGACCTTCATATCAATCGCTGTCAGGGCTACTGCTCAATTCGCGGTCTTTCTCATTGTATTCCAAGGCCATCAAGAAGCGTTGTTTCTGTAATATGTACACATGCGCACATTTGGCAGTCGATGGCTTCGCTGGTACTATTTTCCTTCATCAGGACGTGAGGATGAGGAATTATTTCTCTTGGCATCGATCGAGCGTTTTTTAATGTTTCCAGTATCCGCCGACAAGTCCGATGATGAAGACTAGATTTGAAATTCATGGACCTAAGTGGATCCTGCTGGGAAGCTAGGTGATTATCTTCGACAAGATAGGCTGTTTGCTACTGGAAGCAAGGTATGTCCTAAGCCATCTCACAGAGTACCGGCGGCAAACGCACCGATCGATACGAACCAATACGCACCATGAACTTCCGAATTCCAATGGTACATATAGTATACAAGAGTGGGTGATTACGTATGAGATATCAAGCCCTTGACGAGGGTTCACACCTGTCTCCGCTTTGTCGACTCACCTGCTTCATACGAACGGTTAAAGTACAGGTTTTGTAGTGTAAAATCTAGCTATTTGTCACTGCATCTGCAGGATCTACGGGGAATGTCCGTCGCATACGAGCCCAAATATCTGGCCCATAAGTATAATAGAAAACGCCAAACGCTGCTCCTCCAAGATGTGCCCAATGATCAAACAGCCTAGCGTTAAANCAAATGTCAACTACAAAGGAAATCAAGATATACCAAAAAGACTCACCTCCAGCCTCTCAGGATTCCAATCGCATCGAGACAAACGAGTCCGGAAACAGCATACTGGATGTTAATCGGGTACGACGGTGGAATGAAGAGGGCAACCTGAGAATCAGGGAAGGCCAACGCTGTCACAGTCAGGGCAGCGTATATCGCCCCAGAAGCGCCCAGACTCGGGAGGATCGTAGGAACTGCCTTATTAACAGCAGCGGCCGCCTGAGTCCCTGCTGGTGCCGCAACCGCACTGGCCCAGGTCTCGGGTTTGGGAATAGTTCGAGCAGGCAGGGAGAATTGCTTGACGAGACGTGGATAGAGTAGTTTGGCGGAAGCCACGTGAGATACGAGACCGGAGAAGAGGCCAGCTTCCGCAGTTGTGAGTATGGACTGTATTCTCGAAGAACATCAAAAGTTACCTGAAACGAAGAAAGCCAAGAAGTGGTAGGCGCCGGTCGATTCGAGTGTAGGAGGATCCGACTTTGCTTGTTCCCTCATCAAGTAGAAATATGCAGCAGAGCCTAAGAAAGAAGGTTAATAACATCGATATACGCACAAGATGGCGACAAACCAAAGCTTTCCAAAGCTAGGCAGTTCAGCAGCAGATGAAAGAAGTGTTTATGGCTGTAGAGAGGTGGTAAGATTCGCGAAGCATTTCTACAATCATTGGTTGTACACACCTGAACATGCTCGTGAGCAAAGTGAACGACAATCCAGACAATGGGTTGTGCATGAAGCGCCTATTCATGGTGGGTTGCCATCTCTTGACCTTCCAGGCCAGATACACAGCAGCATTCAGAAGGCAAACTTTCCAACAGAGGCGCTTTCCTTCGGAAGCATCCGCGTAAGGCTGAAGAACAGTGACGAACGCCAGGCCTATCCAAGGTCGGATTAGAGCTGGCGCGTCTTGAAGTTTTTCATTGAGCTTGGCAAACCATTCTCGCAATTCCTGGATATTTACCATAAGTGCAAGGACATAAGCAGAGGATATATAGAACTAACTCACGCGAATGAGTTCTGCATTTTGAGCTCTCTTCAAGTCTGTTGTTGTGACACTTTGAAGCGACCAGACGGAAGACGTGCTTTGCAAACGCTTCTTCCAGTATTCGGTCTCGACGTTGGTTGTCGCCGCTGCATACGAGAATGCAAAAAGAGAGCCGAATGCTACAAACTTTGAAAGGGCTTAAATTACTGTCAAGCATTAGAAAAAGGGCCAATTCATACCAAAGCTTGATTCCGAATCCTTGGTCTTCCAACCTTTTCCGAGAACACCTCCTCCGGCCGACTCCTCTTCATAGCGTCCTTAAATGATGGTATCTTGGATGATGCTTCTTGATGGATGGACCTTGGAAGACTTCGCAAAGTGCTCGTTCTGAACGACCGGGCCAGAGGTGCCAGTCTTGTTGCCGATGCCATTGTCATCGACGTGAACTTGAAGGGTCGCCGAGCCTGGCATCGCCATGCTGCAAACAGCATCTCTGGCTCACGGTTTTGAGGGTTCTCGAGGTCGACGGGTGCGTTGTTGGGCGACCAGAATCGTGTTGGAAGGAATAATGAGCTTTCTCCAGTCCGCGTGCCGTGTCGGTGACGTTCTCATTCGCGGCTCAGTCGCTTGTTTGGCGTTGTTATCATCGGGAGGTCATCCTAATTGGGTGTGGCCCCTAACATCGTCCCACCTTTGATTTAACCCTTCGAACTGGTAAGTTCTTCAGAGTAGATTCGAGCTATAGCTCTCATATTATGTACTAGAGATGGACGACTCTGTATTAGACGACCAATATGAGTCCTGCGTACCGGTCAAACCTTTCCCTACCGACGGTCCGATCCTCCTCCCGAAGGATTCGGTCTCCATCCACGATGCAGACGAAGAGGTAGGTAATTACCGTCGGGTCATACGGTCTAAACCATTTAATGAATACTGAGAATCTATTTACCGATAGATCTTTCTAATATACACAGCCTTGCAAGGCCTTCCATCTCAAGATCCAGCCAAACTCCGGGGCCTGGGATTTCTCGATTCCAAGCAGGACGTGCTGGAGCTTAGATTCAATCTCACCGGGCTCGTGGTTCAGCCTTCTGCAAGCGCAGCATCAAAAAAAGGGAAGAAAAATAAACAAGGATCCAAAGGAACCACGGAATCTGTGGAATATCAATTATTGCAAGACAAAANCGGCGCTTCGGTCCCGCAAAGGAGATACTGGAAGCGTCGTCTGGAAAGCAAGGCTAGTCTATACCATAGGGTCAACTAAAGAATTTTACGCCGGCTGACTGGGGACCCTAGCGTCGACTTTGCGCGATTTATTCTTCAGGAACACAAGTTCCCGTCTGCGCGAAGCTTATTTGACAGCGGGAAACTTAAGCACTGTCACGTCCTTGAGCTTGGGTAAGTTTGTCAGACATATCGATATTACAGTCCGGAACTTGAACTGCTGCGAAAAGGGCAGGAACAGGGCTTCTCAGTCTCGTCTTCTCCCCGCTCGTTAACAAATATACCGTTACCGACACCGCCGATTTAGTGGGACTCATTCAGAAAAACGTAAAACAGAACTATCCAGGTTGGCCGAACATCTCAGAAGGTTCTCCCGGCGCTAATGTCGCAATCGAGCCCTTGGATTGGATAGAGCTGCAGACGTGCAGCAAGACAGTGCGAAGCAAGTTACTGGCAAATATCTCGGCGCCAGTTGACGTGTTGCTGGTGGTAGACTGCATCTACCACCCTAGCCTCATTCCTCCCCTTCTCTCTGCAATTGACCACTTGTCGACATCTGATCACACTCAAGTCCTTGTGCTATCAGAACTACGCTCCGAAGAGGTTCTCAGGGAATTTCTCGAAGGTTGGGTGAATATTACTGGTTGGAACATATGGCACGTCGGTGGTGATCTACTCCAGGATCAACATTATGTCCTGTGGGTAGGGCAAAAACAGGGACCCATCAGACTCATGACAAGTATGGGATTTTATGCTTTTGTAGCTGCACTGCGGTAGAAGATCCGATCTGGGATCTCAAGACAGGGATCTACTTTACCTATGGGCAGATCCCATGCTGATTTTGTATAAATACGAGCTTACTTCAAGATGATAGAATAAAATACTACCTCATTAAACTATTCCGCCTCTTCTCTCACACATCAACATCTCAATCATCTTTGGACTACCATCTCCGCTGGCAATGGCACGAACAAAATTTTCCGCTTTGAAATCTACTGGGGGTAAGCTAACTGATCAAATGCTCGCAACCTAATTAACGATTGGCAGGCAAAAGGCTGCCCGTTTTTCATCCCGGCAAACAGAAGTCTCGAAAGACGAGCAAAAGCCAGCAAACAGCCTCCCTCGATGTCGTAAAATATACGGGGACCATCAAGGCCCCGGTCCAGTACGCAAAAAAGAAGGTCCCGCGGTTCCGCCCAGGAGAGCTTGCGCTCAGGGAGATCAGGAAATACCAAACGAACGGAGATCTGCTGCTTCGAAAGCTGCCTTTTCAACGTCTCGTGCGCGAGATCGCTGTAAACTACAGAGTGAGTGGAGTCTTGCTGGTTGATCGAGTTCCATGATCTGACCCAGGCTTTCGACGTTCGCGACTCCTCTAGACTGACTGTCGCTTCCGCCCCGCCGCACTCAATGCTCTCCAAGAAGCGTCAGAGGCCTATCTCATTGGATTGTTCGACGACGTCAATTTAGTGGCTATCCATGCGAAGCGGGTGACTATCATGCCGAGGGATATGCAGCTTGCGAGACGTTTGAGGGGAGAGTATTACTTGTGAATCTTCCGCTTGTACATCCTTTATGATTTCTGCTAGGCTGTTGTAAATTGTAAAATATGAGATCGGGTAAAAGAATGTGTGTTGCTATGTTACATTGCATGAAGAGAATCCTTGTCCATGAGCAATACTATAAGACACGTTAGAGTGACATGAAGAGAATTGTGAGGAAGGTCAGAGAGAGGAAAGTTGCGAATCCATACTCCCTACTCACTCCCCCATTATGACGATGTGACCCCGCGGAAACCGATCCCGAAGCAGAAACAGTGGCAGCGCTCGAACCGATGGTCGCACTAGGAACAGGTGCATTCACACCGTTGCTAGCGATAGCAACACTCGATAGCTCTGCAAAACCGACAGATGGCGGCGAGTATCTGAAGACGGAGTAAACGTTTTTCTGTCGGAGTTTGGCAGCCAGTCAGCGACGAGAAAGGGCGAGAGGCTTATTACTCACAAGGAAGGTATCACCAACAATCCAAGAAGGAGCTGAACCGCTCGACGACGAAGAAAGTTCGAAGAAYGCCCCAAGACAYGTATCYCGCGTGAGCCTTGTCAATTCGAAGTCTACTGGGCTTATAGGCCAGCTGCGGTCCCCACCGAACGAGAGCTCAACCGTAACCTGGGTGTCGCAAGCTATTGAYATCATAGTACGRTCAGAMATGCAGCAGAAGAAGTAGCGAAARAMGCTGAGACACTCACGATAGGTATARTAGCTCTCAAAGTCCCCAGTCCCCGGCTGAGACCCGGGAATTTKCGCGAAGATTTCRGAAATGTAGCTGGGCGGCCCACCGACAAGAGTGGTTCCGGTATCGATAGCTGCGTAAGATTCTGACCCAGAAGGAGCGCTAACTGAACTGTTTTGAACGGTGATCTCTGTAAGAGGATAGTTCGAAGANGGAAGAAAGGCATTGTGGTCAGATCAAAAGCCCGAAATAGARGGYGGGTGTCTTGAAGCGTCACTAACCAGTGATAGGCAGAATCCAGTATGAGCCTTCGACTGGCAGACGGACGTAGTCGATATCACCGGTGTATAGCGAAGAGTTARCGAATCCTGGCGTAAAATGAGATTAGATTCGAGGAAATGGATGTCGATGACGAGGAGTCGTACCCATAGAAAAGGAGCCTCCAGGTTCAAGTGTCCGGACATTCGAAACGTTCAGGTACCTGTCGCGAGCGAATGGATGAGCATCACTGASACTATAGCCAAACACAGAGCACAGAAGCCTACCTCGTCAAATGGAACGCCATCACCGGTGAGTCCCAAGCATTCTCCGTGACCAAGGTCTGCCAAAACGGTGTRGCCCCTGACGAYGCGATCGTTTGAAACCCAAGACCCAGCAGGCCTGAAACGGGGCTCGTCAAGAGACCTGACGAAACTTGGTCACAGACACCAAAGATCTGATTCTCGACCTCGAAGCCAGCCATCTGAACGATATCCTGACTGAGGAAGCCGGCAGCCTGGCCAGACCCGTACGTTATGCTGAAAGATGTGGTTTGGTTTTGGAACGTGGACGACGAAGAGGGATTGAACAACGGGACGTCGTCGCAACCTATTGAACAGTTGCTCCCTGCCACCCATAGATCGCTGCCAAAGTAATTTAGATGCAGCTTCCATGAGAGCGAAGAGTGTCTCAGACATACGCTGAGCCAGTATCCAAAATAACGTTATAAGATATGGGAGGAGTGCCGATTGCGAGCGAGCCATAATAACTGAATGAACCATCGTCAAYTCAGGGAGAGYAATGGCTRGGAGAAGCGCAAAGACAAACCTCGAATCACCATTCTGGTTAACCATACTRTGAAACAACGTAGTCAGTAATAGGACGACGATRAAGAGMGAAGAGAGACCCACTARTTMGTGCCAGTSGCTCGTTTGTGCAACSACCCGTGCCCATACTTTGCCTCTAGAACCGTCTTCTGATTTTTCGCCCAAGCACCCCATTGCTCAACACTCTGCTGAGCCGGTTTCGATCTAAGCAAGCTCATGGTTTGACCCAYAGGCTGTCGAGGGGACACCGTCKCCGAGCTGTCGGAAAGCTGTACGAGGCCCAGGAGGACCGACGCAGTCGAAAGGGGTAAGATAAACATCGTCGAGATGAGAGAGAAAGCGAGCTCGAAATCTGTTGTTGTGCCAAACGTCGAAGTACCAGGGCGACARCGGAAAACAGGWAATCSAATGTCAGTGGGTTAGGCCGGGAGGGTGCNNNGAAGATCGAGGCTTTGAGCACTGCTCGACCTGCGAGGGTTATCTAGGGCGGAACACAGGAMGTCGGGGAGTGAGGGCCGTCTCAGACGGTTTTTACCATCCATTCGAATYCGGCCTAGAGACACTCGCATGGGGTAAATTCGCTCCCGGTCGGGGTGCTGCGCAGTCTCTAGAAACGTTCCTGCGAAGCGTGAAGTGCGACATTGGTTACTGGAATTTTTTGAACTTCGGAGCATCCCAATGTCGCACATTGCAGCAACATACTCCATCTTGACCAACCGGAGCTAACTGRCTTCCAATGGTCAGAATTAAGGTATGCAAGTTAGCAAAAGCAAGGGACAAGTATGGACAAGTGGGCTCACCGCGATGACAACAGAAGGCCATACAAAGCTTGGATGTGGCCGTGCTTTGACGGCGATACCTTCGCCGCTCCCGATGCGGCGGCCTGTGATTGATTCACGACGTCGGCCTTGCGTCAACGACCTTCAGCTCAAGCCAAGTGAATGAGAAGCCTCAGATGTTCTCAGAGTAGAGCAATCACCATAGTGAGAGAGAGCGAGAGAAAAATGGAATGGATAATAGGAGAATACACTATGATACACGGGCAGTATACGATGCAAGAATCAGAAAAGAGACGCGTCTATGATCGCTCGCCACGTAGCCGACGGGCAAGGGCAAGATCTTTGGGTTGGATAGTCACACGCTTAGCGTGGATGGCAGCCAAGTTGGTGTCCTCAAAGAGGGAGACGAGGTAAGCCTCAGCGGCTTCCTGGAGAGCCATGACGGCAGAGGATTGGAATCGCAAGTCAGTCTGAACAGTGGAAAAAAGTTTTTTGTAAGTGTCGAGTCAGAAGTGGAGTAGCTGAATAAGCGTACCTTGAAATCCTGTGCGATTTCTCGAACAAGACGTTGGAAGGGGAGTTTGCGGATGAGGAGCTCGGTGGACTTCTGGTACCTCCTGATTTCACGGAGAGCGACGGTACCAGGCCTGAAACGATGGGGCTTCTTGACACCACCAGCTGCGGCCTGAAGGTAGAGTTAGAAAGTGAAAAAGGCAAAACGAGGTAAATACACATACAGCGGCAGTCTTGCGAGCAGAGGACTTCGCAGCGAGCTGCTTACGAGGGGCCTTGCCACCAGTAGACTTGCGAGCGGTTTGCTTGGTTCGGGCCATTGCTAATGTAGTAGTGTTTGGGTGGTGGTGGAGTTGTTGAGGCTGGTGGTGCTGCTGACGGTGGAAGGCGGAAAGCTGGAGTTAACCGACCCAAAGCGGCCCACTCTATATAACGACGCGACCGTGCCTGCCACGTGACCCCGCACGCGCTTGGCCCAAACGAATCGGTCAATCAACGATCAACAAACGCGTAAAGTCAGCACAGCCACATTGCGTGTATATATACTCCGACTTGCGAAGACTTGGTTTCCCCAATTCGCTTTCGTCAACCGACCACCACAACACAACAAGTCTTCTCCCCCACCAACACTTTAACTCATCAACATGTCTGGCCGTGGAAAGGGTGGCAAGGGTCTCGGAAAGGGTGGTGCCAAGCGTCACCGCAAGATTCTCCGTGATAACATTCAGGGTATGTGGTTTGCAGTTAAAGTTTGTTTTGACACCAAGTCTTACTCTCACTTCAGGTATCACCAAGCCTGCTATCCGTCGTCTCGCTCGTCGAGGTGGTGTGAAACGTATTTCCGGTCTCATCTACGAAGAGACTCGTGGTGTTCTCAAGATCTTCCTCGAAAACGTAAGCGCTGTCGACTTGCCTTCGAATTCCTTCTTTGAGCTCACCTTCCCCTCCAGGTCATCCGTGACTCTGTGACATACACAGAACACGCTAAGCGAAAGACCGTCACCGCACTTGATGTCGTCTACGCTCTAAAGCGATCAGGGCGCACACTCTATGGTTTCGGTGCATAGACAGTTTCTCTCCATCTGCTATCATATTTGCATCCTGTACTTGTACTGTATTTTTATTATTCATTCCCTTTCTTCCTCTGAGCACACCGTGGTTGAGCGTCAACTTGAAAGTGGTGTAATATGGTGTAAGTTAGCGATTTGATTTGATTGCTATCACGAGCTTGAACTTATATATTTCCCATTTGTCATGGGCAGCCAATGCAGCAACTTGGTCCCGTCGATCCTCCGCCCCGACATATGCCCTCCATGTTTTACCGAAAATCTCCCGTGCCATATAGCGAGCTCGTAACTGGCGCAGCCAGAGCTTCGAGGCTGCTGCCATCATTGAAATTACCCCGCTTATCCTTGCCCCCAGTACCCNTGTGCCATCCATGGCCCTCGTCGTCAATGGCCAACTCTGGCTCCCCAACGAGATACTCACCGCCATCTTCGTAGCGGCCTCACCAACAACTCTTGCCAACTTGGCATGCATCTCGAGGAGGTTCAAGACGGTGGCAGAGCGCATTCTGTATTCCTCGGTTCACATTGTGGACTCGATAGCGCCCGAGTCCCCAACGCCTTGGAAGACTTATCGTTGGTGCGAGTCGGTCCTCAAACGGCTCAACCATGTCGATATCATGCGCAGGGTCCATATTCGATGGCAATCCGATGGCTCGCCCCCGCCGCTTCCCCAATATTTTGTGGCCTTCTGCGAGCGACTCGGCGAATCGCTACACTACCTGACCTTCCTTGATAGCCTGGAGCTACAATTAGGACCGGCAAACCGCGTAAGTCCCTTATCACGCGAGCCTATGCACGCTGTGGAGCGCGTTCTCCAACGCCGTCGCTTCCCCTACCTGCAGTCCTGTTCCATCGGAGCAGACTACACCAAAGGCGGTGCACAGTCCTACACTCACGTTTTGGTCAACTTCCTCGCTGCCCACCCCGGACTGCAGCATCTCAAGATACCAGACCACCACGCGGCACTCAACCTACCGATAGCAGCCCTCCATCAGCTCTCCACCTTCCGTGGTTCACCCGACACGGCTGCGTCGCTGCTTCCGGGGAGATCGATCCAGTATCTCGCCCTTAACGGCTCAGACTCCGACCTCATCCGCGTCCTGCCGATAATGGCCCAGTGCGCCCCGCTGCCCATCCTCTACCTCGACCTGTCGTCAATATCCGCTCGAATAGCTCTCTTACGAAGCGTCGCGACCTACCTACCAACTGTCGAGACTCTCCGAATTCGGCTGGCTTTACGGCATACCCTGCACTACGCTTTCACCGGCATTGTGAGTACAAACTTATTTTCCCCCTCCTCCTACCCTCCTTCCAACCTATCCAATTTTTACTGAAAACGATATTTGGGCTGATTAGAGAATTTTAACCGGTCTATCGGCAGTATTAACGGCGTTTACCAACCTCGTTCTCATCGACCTCTCTTCGACTGACGTAGGAGGGGTAGGACGAGCCGATTCTCTGGAGGAAATGGCCCTTTGTCGGGAGTGGCATCGTGCTTGCCCGTCCTTGCGCCGAATCATCTTCCCTTCTGAATCAGAATACGCCCTCCATCAAGATGCATGGTCGGTGCAGATAGCCCAGGCCCAGAAGGACAGACAGGTAAGCTCCATGTCCTTCTCGCCGTCCTGGATCCTTTCACGAACCCGCTGTTGATCCAGGGTTAAATTGTATGGCCGCCGGTGCGGCTGGCGCTGTCAAACGAACAAATGGGATTACTGTATCATAGCTTATCATGCCTTCCAGGACTTTTCCGTAATGCCTTTCAATGCACGAACGATTATTCCTCCGATTTCACGACAGAAACTATAAATTAAAATGATTAATATACATCATGCTAGGGCGGACCATAAAGAAGGGTATGATAATCAACAGAGGCACATGCTTGGCCCGCCAAGGTGCACCGGGCATGGTGGGTAGCAAGAGATCATATAGGAATGAATTCTGTGGCGCGGTCACTGGGTCATGACTCCGATTCGTCGATGAATATATCTCTGTAATGGTTGAGAATGGTCTCAATGGCCTACAGCAAGCATGGATAAGTGCATTCTGTTCGTACATCAGAGAAGGAGAAATGTCGGACCTGGTTCTGATAGGGTGCATCTGCCATAACGCCTCCCGCCTCTAGGCCGTTCGTCGGCATCTGCTGCCCAAACAATGTAGGGCCAAAGACAATTGCGAGGTTCTGCATTGACATGGAGTTATCCGCGGCATGTTGGTTGATACTTGTAACGAAATTAGYGTTAGCAAAGGAGGAAGAAGACTCTTTTCTTACCGATGCAAATGGCCGAGTAGATATTTCAGAGTAGAATAATTCGGGTCGGGGAGGTCATTGACGCGTTCGTGAAGACGTATTTGTCGCAGCCGTTCGTTGTCGACCTCTGCGTRATGTGCGAAAAGTCAGCGCAATTCGTCTCGGTTGCAAAATCGGCACATACTGGCAGCCTCAATGAAACCTTGGTGTAGATGATGAGTTAACAGGGGGTCCGGTAGCTCCCGCAGCCACATCTTCAGAGCGCTCGTCACAGTGTTGATATCGCCTGACCATTCAGGACTGTCCAGATCAACGGAGTCAAGGTCTGTGTTGAGGGAGGTTAGATGAGGGACATTTAGTACTGTGCATGCACTAACCTTTATCGAGCCTTTGCTTGAGATTCAGCACCTTGCTCGTCATACCGCTGACCCGGTAGATCCCCTGCGATGTGATACCATGCTTTTCGATGGCTTCGCAGCATTTAATAACGATCGCCGGAACCTCAGCATTATCCCTTGTCATTTGTTCGGCAAGGTCGACCCCAAAGGTGGGTCTCCCCTTATCTTGCAGCCCGAAGATGCCGTTCGGGGCGGCGTTTTGCGCAGCGTAGTTAGGTCCCCCAAATACATTGACCGACGACATCTAGAGAAATCTCATGTTGGAGATGATCAAACGGAACTATGGTGAGACTACCCACCAATTCTTCTGAATGGCCTTTCATGCGCCTCGGAGCCGCAGACCCTCCCCGAGCATATACATAATTCTGCATATACGTCTTAAAATCACCGCGATTGTCTATCGTTTCAATCGTCGCCTTCAGCCCAACACCTGAASTGGAGTTAGAAAAAGTTAATATCGGCTCTGGGTATACTCACCTTCGTCGGTCGGAGCCAAGGTCGAGCCGTCACTTAATACAATGCTTTCGAATAAGAACGCGTAACGGGTTAGGTGATACTGCGTCCCCAGGTCTATCTCGTCAGCACATTCCTTCAATGCCTGCGGAAATAAGTATGAATARTTAGAGACCAGGGTGTCTTCCCCACAACGAAATGGCATAGCACACCCTCAATATTCTTGGGAGTTGGAAGTTGAAATATTCCTGCCGCATTGCCTGGGTATCTGTAATGGCTTTTCGATACTGGTCGGACGCTGTCGACACTCGCGATCGAATGTCGTCTTCTTGTCTTTGTAACTGAGCGCCTATAAGAATGGGGACCCGTCAAGCTGAGAAAGGTTTAACTTACRTTTCCGGGGTTCTTTCCCTTCAGCAGCAAACCGCCTTTGGCAACAGCCTTTCCAATGACGCGCTTACCCCCTGCCTGGGATTTCACAGCGGTATCCTTGAAAGATTCACCCTCTTTCTGGAGGAGTAATCGTTCGAGCTCCTCGGAAGTGAAGTCCAGACGATTCTTACACTTTTCCGTAGCAGCTTCAGATTCTTGCAGAGAGCGCTCATATCTGGTAGCGAGATCTTTCGTCTGAACACAATTATGACCACGCCGGGAGACAGAAATAGAACAAGGTCGTACCTGCTTACGATTCTTATCGACCTCCTTGACTATTGTGGCAAGTTCTTCGCTCATTTCATTTAGACGTTGAGCGAACCGGAGCCGATTCTCAGCCATCATTTCGTGCACTCTCATGCTAGACATCCATGCCGAGACAAACGTCCTGACGAGGCGAGAGTCCATCAACCATGTGTTCGCAGATGAGTGAATGCGGACTCACCCTGCCTTCCCGTCATTCAAYGCGTATACTTCTGCCGTTGACCTCGCCAATTTTTGCAATGTCTTTCCGTACTCTTCTTCAATGAGAGCTCTCTTCTTGAAGAATATTGACGCCTCCTGTGTGTAAACCTTGTCAGGGACTCGAAGAGCGTCCACGGAACAGACGGTACGAACCCGACACGAGACAACGCTCTGCTTGATACGATCAAGTAATAAGGGTACCCCGCACTGTCAAAAAACATTAACTCCTTAGAACTCGACAGCAGAATGAATATTACATACATCCAAGTCGCAGAGTGCCCGGAGGATATTCTCGTCAAAGCCCGGTTCAACAAGGGTCGGTTGCTCCACGCTGTGGATCGTAGCCAGCGTATCACGACGTTCCAGAGTAGACCCGTCACTCCACGGGGCCGATGCAGCTGGTCTGCTCTCGGAATCTGTACTCGAGCGGGGCAGCGGGGATGGCGATTTAACCTGGGGACTTGGACTGGAAGCTGAGGGGTCTGTCGCCTGGTTTGGCGAAACGCGTAGTCGGTTTTGCTCGTCATTGTCCCATGCTGTCGCCGACGTGTAGCCGTCTTCTGTCGTCGTTGAGTTCATCGCATCCAGTGGCGAGGAGGTGTAACCATGTAATCAGGATTCAAGCTCAATATTGGGAGATTTGATTGACCGGCCTTGTCTGCATTGGTCCATGGACTCTGCACGTGATTTTCGTGGACTGCAAATCATCGCTTTGCAGCGCTTTTGCGGACTCGGTGCGCAACCGCAGAACAGAACCGGCGCAGTGTTTGAAATTCRAGAAGGTTATAGGGGATGCAATTTCGAGTAATGCAAAGAAGGGGAAAATCCGAGTACATGGATCATGAAAATCAGAGTATCGGAGCGACTACGGAACCGGCGCAGTGTCAAGAAACAGGAACTTATACGAGGACGGACATTCACAACAAACAAAAYGATAAAACGAAAACACGACYCGAGCAATCGATGAGATGGCCTCTGAACGTAAGCGATACCGGTCAATTCAAAATTAAACGAGGAAGGCATCGAAAACAAACCTCCGGCTCAATCGAATCACCAGCAGGATTCTTCCGTCCGAATCGACTGGAGGCACAATATCGCAGAATCACAGATTATAAATGCACCTATCGCAAYTCCTGGCAACCCGACTSGCKGGAAGRTGYACRTCCGGSTCCATGCTATGACGGCATGATGAGGCACAGGCTTATAYACYCAAACAGGTCGCCTTACTCTTGGAWGCAMTCRTTGTCGCATGCGTGATCATCTTCRCGATGAGAAAAGCTCCTTGCACAGTTTCCCCTGGCGCAGTCAACCTAGAGATGYATTGAGAATAAACGCGGCACAACGTCGCGAAGACAAACCTTCTTCCTCTTAGTGAGGTATTCATGACCGCAGGAAAATCTGTCATAGGTGCGGGCGATGTAACACATTGCAAAGCGGCGATGTCAAGTGTAACTGGGCGATGTCGAGGTAACGAATATGACCGGTGGGTAAGTGGGCAGTTTGCTGGGGATCCAGCTCCCTGGACAGCGAGTTTTATAGCTGTAGTTCCTCGCTTCAATATTAATATTTTGYGGTCGAGCTCCCGTGAAAACGGAGATTGTAATGCGAAGTTTAGGTTACGGGAGATGGCGTCGACGCCCAGGTCTTGTAGATCCGTCGTCCCTTGCAAGAGCCTGACTGACGGGCGYACTTTTCTATTTAAAGGGTGAGGGACGCTGAATCTGGTCTGGGGAGGTCTTTGCCTGAAACAGATCACACGAAAAGTCCATGCCTAGTCCATTCCTGCACCTTTGAAATATCCGGGCCAGGCGGGAAAWTTACTGTGACGGGGGAGACGACGCTGAGATCATATTATACATCCAACACAGTGCACCGGGCGAAATACCGAGCTAAGGCCAAACGAACCAATTGAAGACGCTTCAGAGCCTCCTTTTGGTCCTTTCCTTCAACCATTCGAGAGAGAATTCCAAGGTATTCAGACCCCGCGCCCTGAGAGGCCTTGACGGATATTTCTTCCAGYTTCCTCAGGAGCAATGAAGCTTGAGACGAGGAGAACAACAGTCGGTGCTCTGTGCACATAGATAAAGCTCAAGTCAATACATTACKGCGATAACAAACAACACTTACCATATTCCAGAAGTTGAACAGAATCACAAAGAATCACCGCCCACCACGATGCAGGCGCAATGTCATCCTGAATAATCGTTATAAGGTCAGATGCAGCGTCCGCCAACTCCTTCCTATATAAGAGCTCTTGCAAACGTGCATAGCGTGTGACGAATATAAGGCGGTAGTAAAAAACCCCATTCACGTTTGATTGGAGCCCAAGCTTCTGGATTATGGGTGCGATGGCTGCCGCGTGCTCCACAAAGGCGGGATTACCTGGCAGTCACARGGTCAACTCGGCGTTGTCGTGTAATGAAAGAAGCACTCACCAGCGATGTGGTCTTCAAGGACATAATCAATGATGTGCCCCAGTCCGGACCAATCTTCTGCGGATGTGCAATATGAGGCTGCAAGACCGTAACTTTTGTCTTCGATGAAMGCTCGCGCAGCTATCTATTGCACGACAGGGTTAGACTTTTCTTCCGGCAAGAATAGACATGAASGCACCTGGCAGATAGTGCGTCTGACGCTCTCCCGATTGTACTGCAAACAACATTCATTTACATCCTTCAAGACTCCGATAATATCTCCAGAGCGTATACGCTCAATTGTTTCTGAGTTAGTRGCTTGACCCTGTTGACGAAGCTGAAGGGGTACGCGGGTTAAGATGGTATCGGCACGGAGCTTTCCAATGTCGCTGCAAGAGTACATGTAGTCGATCGTTATTCGCCATAAGGTGGGATCAGAGTATAGATACTCTGCATATGCGAGCACATAATAGTCTCGAAGAGACAGATCTGACCTAGATTCTATGAACACAGCGTCAAGAGAATCAAAAGCAAAAAGGAACGTACTCCTCATTCGTTTCCAGAAGGTGCAGSGGTCCCATGAAATCAGCCAAATGGGCAGCRAGCCATGGATCTAATTTCAGGGAATATTCGAGAGCCTCGCTCAGATTTCCACCCAAGAGCGCAGCGTTGATGTTATCTTCCAAGTTTGTGGGGTCAGGTGGCATGTCAAGCAAAATATCGGAGACGATGTCCCTGTTTCTRTCGTTAGCTGCATTTTGCGTCCTGCGAGGTCTGGAGARACRTACACAAGATCTTGCCGACGTAGTCGTGGGTCCACAAAAATACCCCATGCCACACACACTTCCTTCCAATCACCGCCCAGTTCGTCACAGACCCGCTTGAGAACCTCCGGTCGTCCCTCCAAAATGCCGACTATGTCGCTAAGGCGTTCCCACCAATTCTCRGAGTCATCCCACCTCGCACTCTCCGGAACACGCTCCATATCAATACGTAAAGCCTTGACTTTATCTTTCCATCTTCGGGTACTTTGCGCAAAGTCRCGTTCAGTGTTGAAGTTCTGCAACCGTGGCTGGGACTCGATCAAAGGGATGAGCGTTTCGGTGAGATGAGTGAGATCTTCGGATGGGTGCTTCGATAGGGTCTCCARRAAGAATACRGATGCTTTGTTCARCCCTCGCAAGATGGCTCTATCGGCGCTGATTARAAAGGAATAGTGACATGGACTGAATGGATAAACGAACCGTGTCAGGTATGGCCAGAAGGTCTCGTCTTCCCAAGGCTTTTCCAGTCCGCTCAAAAGATCACCTTCTTCGGAGGATGGTTCAATGAAATGGGTGTTCAACCACTCCATTAGGTCGTCCCCCACAGGAGCTTGCTCGTAACCACTTTCCGGAATGAAAAGTACCACAAAGAGCGAGAAGCATGTATAAAGGCTTCGGTAGTGGTCGCTCGGGAATTGGAGGGGTCCRTCTGGTCGAGAAACCGGTCGCTGGCRAAGGGATTAGTTTCCATTTTCCATGCTAATTGTGGATTCCATACAGAGGCGTGCACCCAACATTCTTTGATAAAGTTCACGAAATCAATCGCTAGTTTCCTCATAACATTCACATCATGGTCATTTTCGATCCTACAGGAATTTGGTTAGAATGAGAATACGGGGTACCTGGAAGAGGAGATACAGACAAACTTCTAGCATGATGCTCGGGGGTCTTGAGAAGGTTTTGAAGGGCAGAGAAGATGACGAAAGTATCAGCTATGAACTAGGATGAATCAGAGGKCAYATCGTGCGCCAGGACATGGGTARCCGTACAAGCCTTCTTTCTGAGGACGGCTGYGTTTGAGGATTCACGAAGTAAATYGGYTGCTCTTCATTGGACCTTGCKAAGCTCTTCTTCGAGCCATTGAAATCCTARACCGCGTTCTCCTTGAGTTCTGCACAATATTCACGAGCTATTCTGACATACCGCCGTATGAGGAGATATGAACAKGCCTAASGAGCCGTCCAAGGGCGACTGCGCGAGCGAAATGGTCTGCCCTTCGTTCACAAGATCYTGGAATGCACCRGTCTCGACCAGGGCTGGTACAACATTTAAATTTCGAGACTTCTCCATGTTTGAGGGNTATTTGACGTGTTTCTGAGCGGTTAAGTGGGATTCAGAGCCCTAGCCTAGCATTCCATAGGATGCAAACACGGTGAAGGTGTTGAATGGTTGAACCAAGCTGAGCTTGAGAGCGCGTCAGGCTCAGGCTTACGTAAKCAGAGATGTCRGAGGGTAGGTAAACATTCGCGGAGTCGAAAATTCGACTTGTGGACTCTTGTGTGTTCCCGTGTTTATTTGAATGGCTAACGTTCAGCTGGTTGGACAGCCCATGCAATCCTCTTGCCTTACCTCGAATTTCTTTGAATTCCTAATGCTCAATTGGCTGGGTTGCCCTTTCTGTATAGCAGACTATTACTTTTTGTAAATATCAAGGAGCCACTCAGACAAGTTGCTGTAAAAGCTAAGCGTTCGTTCACAAGGCCCAGAAAAATCTCAGCTATCTGCTACTCAGCTCAAAGTACCGAAGCCAGTTGGGAGGTAGGGACGAAGCTCTCGAGATTACCCCTTAGTCCTACCTCTTCCATTCCGAGTCCTCGTGGCCCACCCCAAATCTGACCTTGATGGTGCTTTCCATTCGGGAACCATCGATATTCTCACCTGCCTCAGGTGTCAAGAATATGGGGATGGGGTAGTATACAGTTGCCTCGTATTATAGGCCCGAACAAGCGCCAGCATCGCTTTGGGGCTTCGGCCGGCATGATGCAAGGATTTGAATTGAGGCGCACTGCGACGSTGCGACTCCATTTCCTGCAAGAAGTTGGGCTGTGTTAGGACACCTTCCACAGCGAGATTAAGTGCCGATCCAGGGAGCTGGACCTGTGCGAGTGACAAATTAAGCATAAATTATNCTCGGCCACAGTAAGAGGCTNAGAAGGTTGTGTGATGGAGGTGATGGGTGTGTGATGGATGGTGGACTCCAAATTAGGAACTATCTCCGCTTACCGAACAAAGTTTTAGACGATGCTCCTMCAAAGCGAATACAAATATCAACATTTGCCCAGAACCAGCCCAACTCAAGCCCTTTACTYCAGCGGAGGGATGACCATCTGCTCACTGATAATTGGACCTGCACGCTTGGTGCATTTTCATATCGAGTCGGCTTCCAAGATCATTGATTCTCACCGCGCCTCCATACATGAGGCGTTGGAACTCAAACGTCTAGTAGAAAGAGAGAAGGGCGACCCGAAGTGCTAGAGTAGGAAGGCCCGCAGATTCTGGCCTAGATAAGCGCTGTATACAGCTGTGCCTTGTCGAGAAGGGCTAAATTGAAAAACCTGGTGTTGCGCTTAGACTCGGAGCACTTCTATTTGCATTCCGCTGTGATACGCATATGTACGATACACTGATTAGTTAGTGCGCATGCTCCTTCCTATTCCTGCTCGTAGTCCCTTCTTATCGACTGCGGCTAGAGACCTCGACCCGTGGTGTCCGGTGGTTCATTCCTTGTCAGAAGTCGAGAAGACGGGTTGAGTGTTGGAATGAAAGGGTATTTCCACGGTGGGAGAAAAGAAAAACATGTTGAAAAATGTCAAAAATTGTCACAGACACGCCCGCTGGCAGCTGACCGGCCACAAGACCCCACTTGGCGTGGTCCACTGGCTGATGTATCACCTGAACCCTGCCGCCACAAATCTTCTGAAAGACCACAAACGAGAACGGCTGTTAGACCTCCTCCGTACAAAGGAACCCTCTCACCATTCTTCCTCCCGGGCTGGTCGTTGAATTGGGTAGTACAAAGGCGGTGAGGCGTACATTCTATTCACCCCGGCAGCGTGTTATTCATAGTCTCTATTGACTCCCTATAGAAGTCCTTCCAGACCCAACGACCACGACTATCACAGCCTGCTCGACTACTCGACATGGAACATTAAGCATTTGCCCGACTGCGTTAGCCTTGCCATGGTTTGATGGAAATTTGGCGGAAGATGGAATGGAAGGAGAAGAACCGGGCCAAATCCAGTCCCTCGCATGCCCGGATGCACCAGACTATATTATCGATCGCAGTTGCGGGTGTGAAGCTAGCGAGCCCCGTGTCATTCAAGACTGTTCCAGATATTCAGCTTCCAACTTTGCCGGCGTCGAATTAACGCCCGGGCTAGACCATCGTATTCACCAGAACGGCTGAAGAACACCGACCGTCCTGGGCTTTCTCCTCCCGCTTTCTGTGAATGTGGGATGTTGGCTTGACTCCGGCACGTTGACCGATTCGACGGGGTTGGAAGCAGAGTTTCTGGAACGGTTTGAATAGCCTGGAGCTCACTCCCGCGGCGGGGGTGAGGAGCAGGCTCGCTCATGAATCTACGGGTAATTTATGTGGCTCACATCACGCAGGTCGCCCCTCGCTTTAAATTCTATGAACAAGGCTTTCCCTCACCCCGCACCGCAGATACCAGGAATTTGCCACTGGCCATCACACTTAAAGGATCGCCCGACGCCCACATCTGCGTACTGTTAACTCTAGTCAATTAGCTTCCGCTGGCCGACTGGGGTTGCAACGGATTGCCGAAGGAATGGCGCCAAGTTAAATTTTCTTCGAAGTAAGCTTTCTCCGCTGTTCTATACCCCGTTTCCAGTTGGGAGATACAACCGCGACAACGCTGTTCAGCCGTAGTATACGTAACAACACAGCCGACCATTGGCATTATGGCATTTAGTTGATAGGCAAATACTAGTACAACGTGCAGCAGAGGGTATAGTACGGGCGCTCCAGATGATAATTCTATTATTACAGGTCTACGACAAGTGGCACACATTCAGTCAATATCCATATCATGCTCATCCATATCAATCCATGCTTCCGTCTCTGTAGTGGAATAGTCATCCACGGTCCCAGCAGGCACCAACCTCTTGACCTCGATCGACCCCTGTCCATCGTACCTTGAAATAAGCTTCCATCGTTCTGGCCTATTTTTGATATCGATCAGAACATTATGCATATACGTTTCACCGTCAACATCTTCAGGCTCCAGAGAAATATTCCAACCAAGGAAAATCTGGTGCATGCTTTCCCTTGCGCGACCCTCTTCACTTCCGCTGTCTTCCTCATCATCGTCCGAGGCGTATAGATGATCGATTGACCGCAGGGAAATGATGATTCCTTGTTGATGGGAGTAGCGGATATTAAAATTTTGGGCCATTTCCAAGGTGCACCCTCGCCTTAGGAGGCTTAATACGTCTTCCTCCACGCCTGGGTAGTCTTCGGGGTGAGCGCGCACCGTAGGGGGTTCCCAGCGCGGCAGGACATAGGACACCGGTGCCCCGTAGTCGTCTTCAGATTCCGAGTCCCTGAGTCCCTCCTCCTCCTCCTCCTCCTCCCTTCCGTCGTCAGAGTATAGCCCATCTTCGCTATCACTCGTATGCCATTGATAATGGTACCCCAGNAGAGGGGGAGTCGCGCATCCAAGCGAGGTCGCGGACATCGTCATCATCGTCAACAACATCGTCATCCGAATATAGGTCGTCGTCGTCATCGCCATCATCATCACTGTTCAGGAAAATGCCCTTCCATGGATCATCGTCTGAGGGTTCCGGGACGTCCTGGGTCTGCGGCGGAGTTCCGCCTTTATCCTGGAGAAAGGCTGATGTAACCGCCTTCACCATGAACGCGGGGCAAGGCCTATGCCTCACGACCGTCCTGCAGCATGGACAAGTTTTCTCCCGATATAGAATACTATCACCGTTATCCTCGTCTTCTTCATCATCAGCCACCCCTGGAGAGGTYTTGAACCATTCCTGGAGGCARGTTAAGCACAGGACGTGCCCGCACGGAGCAAGCCTGGAACRCGAATTTCAGAGAGGGAGAGATAACGGCTAGCGCGAAATGAACTCACGTATAGGGCCGATTTGGCAAGTCCATGCAGATTTGACATTGGATCGCGTTTTCTACAGTCGAAATGAACTGAAAACGAAACATTAATTAAACGTCATACATAYAACGCTCGGCTGCACCGCTGGGGTACTCACTGTTTCCAACTTTGAGCACTTTTGCCCGAGAGACAGAATCTCCCGGTCCTTGTCCTGCATAATCTATMCAAGTGCGTRAGCTGATATTCCGGAGTATYATTTGACACYTGTRTACTGACTTGATGCTGAGAAGTCGATTGGGTACGTAATTCTTCGATCCTCTAAATCAAAYCTATTAGCATACTGAGCGGCCAGAAACGTTTGACCCAGCTTACCTTTGCTTGTTTCTTCGAAGACTTGGTCAACTCTTGAACAGTCTTCCTTAGCATCTCAACTTCGCGTTGCATGTGGTCCCAGCTCGCAGCCGCAATTGGCCCAGCCATCGAMAGCCGGTCACCATAGCCACCTTTGTCCGTCTCCCATTTCGGCGACTCTGCACCATTGGCACTGCGAGATGAATGGGAACTTTGAGASTGTCGCAGGTGTCGTATATCGGCCTGAGGTGCAAGCATCAGCTTTCCATTCTCTTTCTTCGCCTTGACCCTGTCAAATGGCGCAGCTAGCTGCGTCGGATGCCTCTGGCCATGGGACAGGGTTGGCRGGCGAGTGCTGCTGTGAGATGAATGCGCAGGTGCGCCAGTTCCCCGGGATTCCGGTGGTGGGGGCTGCGACTCGTTTGGRGGAAAGTAGGTGAGGTAACCTGGCCTCCTCCCATGTCGTACTGGATGTGGCACTGGGTTTGCTTCAGAGTTGCCCTCGGTTGACGGTAATCGACTCGGAGGAGGGCTCAATTCAGCATGYYTGCTACCCGATGCCAGTYTTCGTAGATTCTCTTTCGTATGAGCTGAAGCGAGTGCATTTCCGGATGAAGTTGCAAGATCTGCGAAGGATATGTACTCTGTGGTGATTCCGTTCGACCTGGCGCTTCTCTGRGGGTCCTTGGAGCTGTTCGAGTCAGACCCAGACGCAGAAGCCATGKTAGRTGGCCACAATTAGAGAACTAGAGAGATATTYTGTCAAYAAYGWCTCCCTAGATAYGCAATACCGACTTACAGGGCGCTGTCGACTGCGTTCTGGATGAAAAAGGCTACAAAGCCATTACCCAGCAAACATGGAGCGCACAAAGGGCCCGGGCCGTCGGTCGGAAGACAGTCCAAAAGGGGATGTCCGGCCAGCTTACCTCACAACTCCAATCCGATAAGTGATACGATCACATGATGTCATTGCCGCCCGAGGCCTCCGAGTCCGAAGGTGTCAGATTTGCGGCCGATATTGGAAGCAGAAATCAGTATTTGAGTCAAGGGAACCCATTCCATCTACCRCCATCCTCCTCTGAATATCCTCCCAAAACATGCCTGAAAAATCTGGACGAGTCTTGCTCGCTTACTCTGGAGGATTGGGTGCGTTGTTAGCCCGCTTTATTCRTGCTTATCTGGTATTGACGACGACTGGGTYTTTAGACACCTCCTGCATCCTTGCTTGGCTCATCGAGCAGGGATATGAAGTCTACGCCTTCATGGCTGATGTCGGRCAGGAAGAGGTATCMTAATTCCAAATTWYAAAGGCGTACTGCCRTTGTTGACCTCGCGATAGGACTTTGAAGCTGCCCGAGTCAAGGCTCTCAAGGTCGGAGCYAARAAGTTCTTCCTGAAGGTAAANNKTTRTGCTCCTGATMTAATGCTCAAKACACTCATACAGCATAATGCAGGATTTGAAGAGTGAATTCATCACCGAGCTCATTTACCCCGCTATTCAAGCCAACTGCATCTACGAGGTGAGTGAATTRCAATAACRTTCACYTCGGCCGATCAAACAATTCACTGTAACACAGAATGTYTATCTTCTCGGAACTTCYTTGGCTCGCCCAGTTATCGCTCGTGGCATGATTGAAGTCGCGGACCAAGAAGGTTGCGAGTAAGTCCGAAGCCAATCTCTCTCATTTYGTTTGAYCTTAAGCCCCCGATCAGCTTCGTCTCCCATGGTTGCACTGGCAAGGGTAACGATCAGGTTCGATTYGAACTTGCTTTCTATGGCTTGAAGCCAGACATCAAGGTTGTGGCTCCATGGAGAATYCCAGGTSYGTTGGACAGCTCTATGAGAGGTATCTTGACACTCACTCCATGCAGAGTTCTACAACAGGTTCCCTGGTCGTCAAGCTCTGCTCCAATACGCAGCAGAGAAGGGCATYCCCGTCTTCCAAACCGCAGCYAAGCCATGGTCCACTGACGAAAATTTGTTCCACATCTCCTAYGAGGCTGGCATCCTCGARGATCCGAACATCACMCCTCCTGCCGACATGTGGAAACTGACCACCGCTCCGGAGGATGCTCCTCAAGAGCCCCAACGCATCGCTATCGAGTTCAAGACCGGTCTCCCGACCAAGCTCGTCGTCCCTGCTGACGCCAAGGAAATCACCGACCCCGTCGAGATCTTCCTCACCCTCAACGCTCTGGGCAGGAAGCACGGTATCGGCCGTATCGACATCGTCGAGAACCGATTCATCGGCGTCAAGTCTCGTGGATGCTACGAGTCCCCTGGAGCCACTATCCTCCGAGCTGCCCACGTCGATTTGGAGGGATTGACACTCGACAGGAACGTTCGTGCTTTGCGTGACCAGTTCACCACTGTCGCCCTTAGCCGAATTTTGTACAACGGCCACTTCTTCACTCCTGAGAGGGAGTTCATTACCAGCGCGATTCCTACCAGTCAGAGGACCGTCAACGGTATCGTCAAGCTGAAGCTCTACAAGGGTAACGTCGTCGTTGARGGTCGTGAATCTGARGAGGTAAGMGGAACAATYCATTMTGYRGGGYGRATTTKTTGCTAAYCGAATCAAACYTTRYCRTAGGGCTTGTACGATTCGTCGCAGTCGTCCATGGACGAGCTCGGTGGCTTCGAGCCAACCGACGCTACCGGATTCATCGAAATCGAGTCTATTCGCATCAAAAAGTAAGGGCTGCTGACATGTGTCTGTCTACCCATGGCTCTGTTGCTGACCACGYTTCTCGACTTGCAGGTGGGCGCAAGCCAACATCCGRAAGGGTCAGGGAGGTGTCGCTGCCCAGGAAGTCTATGGYAGCCGAGTGTAAAGTGTAAGCAGACGGCRGTGCAGACTCTACCTGCCTGTRGGCTGTATCTAAATAAGACGCACTGTATATGTAATAAAATGCCGAGTGTAGAATACAAGTTGAATTTCAGCGTCGTGGAGAAGGAAGGACGTCGTTAGCCTGCTATTGCTTTTTGTCATGGAGTGAGCGGTTTTCTGTTGGTGAGTGGCCTGCTGCTCTCCGGCTGAATATCTTGGTCGTCGATGAGATCTTCGTTTACGGGTTCTTCGTATTCTTCCTTCCCTGGCTGTTGGTCACTTGGATGGTGCAGTACTTCCTTTTCAACGACAACTTCGATGGCATCTTTGAAGTACTTTGGAGGAATGACCGAGTCCCGGTTTCCTGGAGAGACCACTTTGAGATAGCGAGTGAAGTAGAAGTCGATGCCTCCTTTCATAGCTTCCTCCATGTCTATRAAKATGTAGACGTGTGAAGTGTTTACGGCGTCTGGAAAAAGGAACCASCATGATGAGAAAGAMKTCAACATGAGGAGAGGAACGATGATTACCCATTGTCTCCTCAATTTTGTCGATGGCCTCCATTGTAATYAGGTTTGTGCCAGGTCGTGGCCTGAGACCATTTTCRCCTAGAACGAGGGTCACCTTAGGAGGYAAGGTAGTAAGGAYATTGTTGGACRTACGRATGTATTTCCATTCAGGTAAAGTTGCYTTGAAAATGGCGTTTCGAACCGCYGTCCCAGGTAGAAGTCGATAGGTTGCCTGATCCACTCCCTGCAATGTGTTAATGTCATTAAGGCAAAGAAAGTGAGAGAGATATATTGCAAACGTACCCTAGGTACCGGCCGGTCTTTCCTTCGAAACCACCATAGCAGTTCRTCGGAAGTACTGGCATAAGTRTTCGGYTGCTGAACGAGGTCGATCGAATCGTGACATCGTTGAGCCCAACGAACGAAYTCCTTCTCTGTCGTAGCACGGAATGGAAARCGTCCTGTCTGTWAACATAATTYCRRGTTAGCTRKTGGGCAACGGAAAGCAGAAAGAATGCCTAACAGCGCACTCACAATGTCTTTAACCCTCACAAAYCCGTCGACCCTGATTGGAAGCTTATTCTTCGACGACTGGTACAGCAAATACCACACATTGCGGACAAAGTGGCTTATTGGGCTTGAGGTGCCTTCTGGTATGATTCCCTCTAGTTCAGCKATGGTAGGGTAGCCCGAAGAGCCTGGTCGCGGAGGTAGTGGGCGCTCGCGCAATGTGCTGGGCAATTTCGCCAGCCGTCTTGGTCCCGTTTGAGTTGAAAGCCTTCGCAACGTCGCAAACATGGGTGGTGGCTTGAATATCCATGTCTATTCAATACCCTTACAGTGTGTTCGTATAGAACGGACGATTGCGTACCTATATTAGCGGCTGGTGGTGACGAGGCGCGTCGGCGCGGTCTGCATGGCAGTTCGGGGAAAAGTTTGGTAACGGACAAATAAATTCGTTCCGAACCCGTTTGGGCTCCGACAACACCGTCACCGTCCTCCACACACAAATGTCGTCCTCCAGCCCACCCGTACAGGATCGAATACCAGAACCTGAAAGCTCTCGCTCAAAGGTTCCAATATGGCTTCCAGTATCAGCAGTAAGTTTCTTGGTATATCACGCGAAGAACAGGGATTAACCGAGGTATAGTTTATTGGGACGAGTGTAGCCATCGCCATTCCGCTCCTCATGGTTCGTCGACAGCGAAAGAGCCTTACGCAGGTCGCTAGAGTGGGCCTCCATGACTCAAGTATATCTACAACATCCCCACCTCCACGGAGACGCCAAACGGGGGTCACTAGCACGACCGTATCAGACCTCAGAGCCAGGCTAGTCGCCCGTGCTTCGACACCTGCGACGTTCAGCTTCAAATCCGAGTCGGCGTCAGACTCGACGTCTCCAGGCATAACCTCCCTCATGTCTGCCATGTCGCAGATGAACCTGAGCAATGCCATGTGGGCAGGGAAGGCGTTTGTTATTGCGACAGGTCTGGTTACACTCGGTGGTGGGATGCTCGTCTTCGGTATCAAAGCCGTGTTGGGTATCGACAACGTGCGTTCCGTTCAATCTTGATCTTTCATGAATCAACTACTTTAGATGCTTACGTCGAACTGTGCATGCATATCCAGGTTAACGAATTCGGCACCAAAATGCGGGCGTTCCTCTGGTCAGCATGGCCCTCACTCGCTTCTCGAATCCATCGGGCACCCGAAACCGAGGAAGAGCGTCAAGCCGCACTTCAACTCGCACCATTTGGTGTACAAGAGGAGTGGAACGTTGAGGAGTCTCAAAAACGGCTACGGAGGGCTTACGACGAAGGCGGCTTCTCGCTCTGGGCTTACACGGCTTTGCGGGAATTAGAAGCAGAAGCGAGGGTCGAGAGAGCGAAACGGCGACAAGAAGTTGATCAAGCTGCTCAGCTCAAGTCGTAGTCTCGCGGGTAGAAGGTATTCTCGCAGTATGAACTCTTCATTCCGCTTGCTGGAGGACCTGCGCCGCGCTCCCAATTAATTCGCGGACCCGCAGTTATAGTTTGACAACTTCGCGTTTCAAGGATGCCCATCGTTGCAACGAGAAGCCTACGGAAGGGTATCTGGATTACTATTACGTGTATCAGTAAAACATAGATATCTAATCATAAGATGTAGTAGATAATAGCAAGCTCAGCAGGCAAATAGGATGTCGATTGGCATCCACGATCTATCATTGAACACGCTGCCTCTTCTTCCCTCTCCCATCCTCCGAACCGGACTCGTTACTCTCTCCCGGCGACTCACTCTCCAGAGAATTTCTTCCGTTCGACAATTGTTGCTTGACTTCGTCAAGCCACGATCCACCTTCTGCTCCTGCGAATAGAGAAATGTGGCTGCGAGGGAAGAAATAATCCATTAATTTTCTCGTGCAAGCATCGGAGAAAGAAAGCAAAAAGATAGGATCGCGTACCTTTCGCCTACTCGGGTGTATGGAAGAGGTTCCGCTGGTGAAACTGGTCGCTTTGATCTCTGTGCCCTGTTGCCATTGGGTTCCCGATTGAGATACTCGATCACCGAATCCGCGTCTCCGAGCAAGACGATCTGGCGAGACCCTCAGTCGGAAGTAGAGCAATACAGAAGAGCAGGATGACTTACATCTGGGTTTATATGTCGTATTGGTGTCTTGTTAATCAAAATCTAACGGAGGGAACAAGATAGAATTTAACGAGAGCTCTTTTTAACTAATCACCTCTCGAGTTCACCTGAGGTACCGAATGAGGGACATGTGCTGCAAATCGCCTAGTGAGCTACGGTATTAAGAAAGATCAAGTTCAACTCACAGAGGATATCCGCGACTGGTGCAACTTTCAGTGACGTCCCGATCACGAGTAAAAGGTCAACCTGATCCCTATCTTCCTCGAGAGCTTTTTCAAACACGTCATCAAGTTTTTCCCCAAAGAAAGTGATATCGGGCTACATAAATCGCCAGAGAGAATCAATGTCAGAGTGAGCAAGCAATTCCAGCGCTAAAGTCGTTCGATACCGACCTTCATAACACCAGGTGGGTATAACGGCGGCGGCAGATGATCATCTTCCGACTCGCTCTCCTCCCACTCCTTCCTACCCTTCTTCTTCCCCTTCTTCGGCTTCGACTTCTTCACGGGCACCGAAGGTGGAGAGGCGCCGTTACAGACCGTACATAGGGGTACCTTCTGACTGAGTACATCGGCTTCAATCTCTTTCCCAGGTACCTTTCGTCGGCACTGCAAGCAGCTGGCAGTGGCAAAAGAGCCGTGGCATTGGATTACTCTGTCGATTCCAGCTTTGGATTCGAGTGTGTCAATATTTTGGGTATAATTCTGGAGATGAAGTACGGATCCAGGTCAGTTCTTCAAGGGGTGGTATACTGCTACCTACTCGGAGAAGCTGAACGGGGGNACACTGTCAGCCAGAGGCTACGTGGAGAAGAAGTTGAGGAAGCGGTTTCTTACCTTTCCTTGGTCTTCCAGAGTTTTAATATATCTATGGCATGGTGATGGCTCGAAATTCGATGGGTATATTTGACTGTGTCGTTTTCAGCGTAAAGATCGGAGAATAACCAAAAATGCGCACCTTGCGAACGAACTGGACAGTCCAGACAAAAATAAGCTGAAGGGTCGACATGTAGCCCGTGGTTTTAAATGCTTACTAGAAAACTGGATAGGACAGTCAGATTACACGGGGATACATGACAAAGCCTCTTACCAGCAGGGTTTTCTCGGAAGTAGGTAATATCAAACCTAAGAATAAGACGTGAGCTGGGTAAGCGACGAGGGTATGAAGAAGCCGGCCTCACATTTGTTGAGGATCGTCTAAATCATACTCTCCCTTTTCCTTCAACTTGGCGTATAGCCCGTCTCGGGAGCGGAAATCGGGTATACCACACGAAACGCCTAGAAAGCGTGAGGATTTCGAATTTTCGTCAAGTATAAATGTCGCAACTTACTGATACCAGCGCCTGTGAGGACGAGGATTTTTCTAGAGTTAGCGATGAGATTTTCAGCATCTTCTACAGTATTATGCTGGGACAGCTTCTCTCGCTTTCGTAGCCTGGTGATAGACGTTGATGATAATTCAAGGAAAGGAAAAAANGAAACCCACTGTAACGACATCGCAACCTCAAGGAAGTACATGAGAGTCTGAATGGGTTTATTTGAAAGCTCGGGGCACTGAAGAGGGTTTTATCAGATTAGAGTACCGGTGCAAATATAAAGCGCCCATACCAGCTCAAGTCCAAAGGCCTGTAATAGCCTCGGGATAGGGATATTGCGCCTCGCGACATATTCGGCAACGAACGATCGAGTCCCTGGTGACCGCTAGTTCAGCCGTGTCGCCAGGTGTTGGCAAATAAGTAGGACTCCCTCACCCCGCTCTTTCAAATGATGCAGAATCTGCCTCACTTCTTGCTTAGTCCAGCCATTGTCCGCTGTGTTCGGCAACATCAGGCTCTCGAGGTAATTTGGGCATGGTCTGTTGACATACCAGCGTTATTTGGGTTGAAAACGGACGAAAAAGCAATCTCCCCATCTTTGGCGGTGATCTCTACACTGTCCATATCTTCATCTTCATCTTCATCATTTTGGACATTTTGTTCTTCCTCGTTTTCCGCATTTTCGTCATCGGGGGGCATAGTTTGTAGAAGGTCGTCAGCAACCTCTGTCGTGAGGTCTACTTCGTCCGAGGCATCAAGAAACGCGCGAATCTGGAGTGAAAGTAGCTCTCGTTTCGAGATACGGAATGTCACTATCCCGTCCATGATATCTTCTGCCTCGTCCGAAAGGCCTGATTCTGGCTGGGCGCGACCGTTTGTTGATGACATCTCAGGAAAAACGCCGCCGGTAGCCAAGCAGTTGGGAGGAAATGATAGTTTGATATTCCAAAAGAATGTGAGCGAGAGGCCTACAGAATCACTTTTTGTGAGTACCGAGAGCACCCAGTTCGCCCAGAATAACGCACCAGCACTCCAAAGGAGGTCGGAAATTGTAGGTTGTGGTGGATGAAAAGAGAAATACCCAATTTGATGGAAACATGTCAAGTCCGTTTCCGTTTCCGACGGCTGTCTCGGAATTCGTTGACTGTTTCCGAGTCCCATCACAATGTTGTCGCCCGTCCTTTGTATTGCTGCTCGTCATCATTCCTTTAGAACCAAGCGTGGTTAGCTCAGGCTTGGGACGCTTATATATCAGCGAATACTTAGAGCTGAGAGTTCCTAGGAATTCTGTTTTTGGTTGGGCAACCTCCAACTCTCGCGGTCGACGTCATTCCGAACTGAGGCGACCGTTGTAACCGTTGTGGGTGTTCCGGCTGTCGGCCACTGTGTCCCACCTCCGCCATAGAATCAAATAGTGAGTCTACGTTGCTTGCACTATAGACTCTATCTGACGTTCGATGTTTTATAGCACTCTCGGGCGCGTCGCAGCGACCTATCGAGGAAGCGTCAAGGTCAACCAGGGCAAGAGAAACGACTTATTTGAATAAGAAGATATAGGCAAGTACAAATAGTCCACACACATCGGCGATTCCTGAGGTCTTACACGTACAGGGTCTCCTTTAGGCTTCTACAAATTTGGGGCTATTCATTGAACTAGGCTGACTTCACCCTACTTAAAGTGAACATGGATTCATCAAGTTCCCCAGAGGCCGACCGTTACCCTCCTGCATTCAATCTACCTTCTCCCAGAATGACCTCCTTCGAGTCTTATAGCGCGAAGACTACGAGTATCTCTGTAAGTTATCTAAAAACTGTGTCGTAGCCTGCAGCTAACAAGCTGCCCTCGTCCAGTATCCTTGGCCTCCCGAGGTTACGGGAATCGAACGTATAGCTCTCTCAGCGCAGGGCGACCTTCAGCGCATCCTATGGTACCTTCTCTCTCCGTATTCCTGAAGGGTTCCGCTCACCCGACTCCCAGCGCCTTTTTCGCCCGTCCTATCGTAATAGCCTTGGTCTACTCCCATACTCTACGGCAGTCGAGTCCACAGTCTCCTCCCGAGCCTCTGACGCTCCCCAACCCGCAGGCCGTTGCCTCAGCTTCCCCAACATCACCTATTACCCAGACACGGCAGGTGCATCTCCAATGTGGGGGCAAGATAGCTTGCACCGCGACGTCCATCGTTCGGATCACGTCCCCGGAGGTCGCACATCTGTTCCTCGAAGAGAAGTACGCCATCGGTCAAATGTTCAGGCGTCTCGAGAAAGTCCCTGCATTTGAGCTCCTGTCTGTCGGTATCGGACCGGTCGAACAGAAAGAGAAATATCAAGGCTTGGGAAATAGCTTTTCATCAAGCGAGAAGACGTCATGGAGCGCCCTAGAAAGCAAGAAGCAACTCTGGAGAAAGTACAAGCTCGTCATCCCCGATTTCGAGTGCGAGATCTTGGAGGTATTCCCGTCCCGAGAAATGTTCATGGACGGAGAAGGGTGGCTCGCAGGGAAAACTGAGCAAGCATCCTCGTTGCCTGAAAAGGACTATGATGTCAACTTCACTATCCGTCTTTCCCGGACCAGCCAAAGCTTCATCCTTATCATTCTGGTAGCCTGCATTCTTGGGGCAGCGTTTGAAGGAGTCCTGCTGTACAGCGGAAGGGCCATAAACTGCCACCGCGCTTAAACCATATGAGGAGCGATAGATTCCTAGACTCAGATGTAGCCGGCCTCTCCACTGTTATCTGAACTAAGTACTTACCATGGACTTCCACCCGAGACAATGGCAGAATATACAAGCACATGTCAGCTTTCCGTTCCAGTACCACGAGGAAGATATCGAAGGCTCGGTAACTTCCTCTTTCAAGCACAAGGTCCCGAGTCAGAAGATGCAATCATACAGTACAGTGAACACGATGCGATAGCGGAAAAACCCATGAGAGGAATGCAAAAAGGGGTATGGATCGAACGATTACTCCCCCAGAAAGAGGGTGAATCTTTCAAGGATACTGCTGTGAAAAGTCAGGCCCTAGCATAATGTATATTATTGGAGGAATAATCGTTCGTGCATTGAAAGGCATAATGGAAATGCCCTGGGAAGGCAGCGCCAGCGGCACCGACGGTCATACGATTTAACCCTGGATCAACAGCGGGTCCGTGAAAGATTTCAGGGCGGCGAGAAGGACAGGGAGTTTAGCTGTCTGTCCTTCTGGGCCTGCGCCGACCGTGCATCTTGACGGAGGGCGTATTCTGATTCAGAAGGGAAGATGACTCGGCGCAAGGACGGGCAAGCACGATGCCATTCCTGACAAAGGGCCATTTCTTCCAGAGAATCGGCTCGTCCTACCCCTCCTATGTCAGTTGAAGAGAGGTCGATGAGAACGAGGTTGGTAAACGCCGTTAATACTGCCGATAGACCGACTAAAATTCTCTAAAATCAGTCCATATATTGTTTTCAGTAAAAATTCGATAGCCAGGAGGGGGGNAAATAAGTTTGTACTCACGATGCCGGTAAAAGCGTAGTGCAGGTTATGGCGTAATGCCAGCCGGACTCGAAGAGTCTCGACACTTGGTAGGTAGGTCCCGACGCTTCGTAAGAGAGCTATGCGAGCAGATATCGACGATATGTCGAGGTATAGGATGGGTAGCGGAGCGCACTGGGCCATTACCGGCAGGACGCGGATGAGGTCAGAGTCTGAGCCGTTAAGGGCGAGATACTGGATCGATCTCCCCGGAAGCAGCGACACAGCTGTGTCGGGTTGACCATGAAAGGTAGAGAGCTGCTGAAGGGTTGCTATCGGTAGGTTGAGTGCCCCGCGGTGGTCTGGTATCTTGAGATAGTGCAATCCGGGGTGGGCATCGAGGAAGTCGACCAAAACGTGAGTGTAGGACTGTGACTGTGCACCTCCTTCCGTGTAGTCTGCTCCGATAGAACAGGACTGCAGGTAGGGGAAGCGACGGTGTTGGAGAACGCGCTCCACAGCGTGCATAGGCTCGCTTGATAAGGGACTTACGCGGTTTGCCGGTCCTAGCTGTAGCTCCAGGCTATCGAGGAAGGTCAGGTAGTGTAGCGATTCGCCGAGTCGCTCGCAGAAGGCCACAAAATATTGGGGNAAGCGGCGGGGGCGAGCCATCGGATTGCCATCGAATATGGACCCTGCGCATGATATCGACATGGCTGAGCCGTTTGGGGACCGACTCGCACCAAAGATCAGTTTTGCCCGCTACTCTAGTAGCGGGTCTTTAGTACCCCCCCCCCTTGGTAGATTATGTAAGAAAGACGTCAGTGTATGGCATTTACCTCTCACGCTATATTTACCCTCTCATTCGTTATTTTCTCGACTATTTGCGTTCACTCGTGTGCGAGTGCATGCCCCTGCTGTGGGTTAGCAACCGTATGTAGGTTTCTCACAGCACACATCGCGCATCGCGAATCCTGGCCGGATTTTATTTTGACGAGTAAACAAGGTACAACTTGTGGGTGCTTGTAGGCGCCTTGAGAAAAAAAAACCATGTGYTCAWNCATCCTCAGGCTCCCATCTCCCGAGCGCGAGCGCGAGCACGCCGCAGGCGTGCGTCAGCGAGCGCAGCTACAAAGCATGAAGGGAGTCTCAGGAACAGCAGGGAAGAGCAGATAAAGCAGTGATAAGATCTTCATTCCGATTACAAGGTACAACTTAGTATGTCAACCTCCTAAGAGCGAGCTCTAGTGTTGGCGGCCCGAGTAGCGGGCGTTGCGACGAAGCCGGCTTTGGGGGTTATACGATACTTAGCACAATCACTGCTTTCGCCTCGTTCGTGTGTTTTGTGGGCTCCTGTGGGTGCAGCACGGATATTGCCGAGGCTATGGAAAATGTCTTGCACGCCCAGGCTCGCGTCGTCGCCAAGCATTGCTGTGTGCTTTCGCTCAGTATGGTAGGGGATTGGTAGGCTGCTTTTAACATGCTTTGACTTGACAGAAAACTCGACGAGTTGTCGGCGCTCAAGAACGTTTTCTGACTACAACACATCGAGCTCAGACGATGAGATGCCTTGGCGTGCGACATAGAAAAAGCCGCGCTCAGTCGTTTGCTCGGAGAAGTCTCTCGGTGATTGCGTCTTCAGACTTCCCTATAGGGAGGGGGCGAATCTTAAGGTGCGACTGATACTTCAATGCCTTAGCCACCTCGCTCGGATATTCCCGAATGTGGACCAAATGTGGACGCGGCACGACTGCTATTATCTAACCACCCTTTCCCTTGTAACTATGGACGCGGTACTTAAGACGCCAGAACTCTTGGACCTCATACTGCAAAGCTTTCGCGTTACGCCTTCTGTGTATCGCGGATGTCGCTCTTTGAAAAGACCAACCCATCAAATCTCGCGGGAGGATCTCGTTTCCGACAAGGAGAGGAGGGGAACGCTGTACCGCATGGCCTTGACGAGCAGGGCCATATCGCAAAATGCTTTACCTATTCTTTGGTCCACGATCGATGGTTTCCTTCCTTTAATCAAATTGATCTCGAACCTCGAATACAACGAAACTCTGAAGGAATGGGTATGTAGCTCTGAAAGGCTTGAAAGTCTATGTCGACTGAGGCACTATCATCGCAAGGTCCTCGCTCGTCCGTTACGCGAAGACGACTTCCGGCGCTTCGACACATTCGCCGTTATGGTCAGGCATATCGACTTTCCTACAAGGCAGGGTGGAACTTTGCAAGTCCATTCAGCCATCCATTCTTCAGCGCTCGTCGAGATTTGCAAGCTGAGGGCCGCACGTCCCCTCGTTCCCTATCTTCAGACACTCTCCGTCGAAGATGCATGCGATTATGCAACTTTGTTTCTCACAGAAACGCTAAATCGCGTGCACATCGACCGTGCCAGGAACACTCTTCAACAGTGTGACCCTCCGCGTCCCGCAGTGTGGAACCTTCTGGCTCTCCTCCCAACCCGTGCGCCATTACTGGAAGAATTATATATCGTGTCCACACCTTCTTCATCCAACTTTCGCGACATCCTCCAATTAAAGCACCTTCGAAAGTTGACGCTCGACATAGACTTTTCACGACCTCCGTGGCCAGCGGACGAATCAACTAGATGCCAGTTCTTCAAAGACCTGGAATGTCTCCCAAGGCTGCAGGATCTAAATATTGGATCACTCCTTGAAGACCTTTGGGACGAACGGACGCCGCTATTAAAACCTGAACCGTGTTCCTACGCATTTCCTGCCCTCGAGAGCCTGGCCTTCCAGGGACTGGAGGGATACCTCGCCAAACTATTACCACGATTGCACGGCCCACCTACCCTCAGGACACTTGCTTTCGATCAGAACGTGCTCTGGACTGGCGACGACGACGAAGAATACAATATGAAGAGCGCGTTGTCGTTGCTGACAACGGAGCACTTTCGGTCTTTGACAACCCTCCATGTTTCTGGCAGCCCCGAAATATTTCTCTACCCTACGTGTTTGGAGCCTCTGCTGCAAATTTCGGGAATGCAGCACTTCATGTTTCAGGATACGACCTGTTACGACCTTACAGACGATTTCATTCAAAAGATGGCATCTGCGTGGCCCCAACTCGAGACGTTCTGTCTGCATTCCGAAACGGACCCGTCTTCTGTAATCCGCGGCCCCACCCTGGCGGCTATACAGATATTTGCTCGCCACTGTCCGAGACTTCGGAAGCTTTCGCTGGACCTTGACCCCGAAGTCCCCCCGCTCAATGATCCCAGCAAGTTATATCGCCTTGATCAATTGACGATATTCTCCATCCACGAAAACGCTACCATCGGAAAGGCAAATGTTCCAGCCGTAACCCGTCACATATCCGCAAGCTTTCCTGCATTGCTATTCGCCTTTGTCGGGTACTGTGGGGGTCGGGGCGACGAGGAGAGTGAGGGTGACGATTGGGGAGCTGTTTGCCGCACGCTTTCGGTTGACAGAACCCCTGAAGAGTTGTCAGTGCTCATGGATATCTTCCGGCTGGAGCTCTTATAGTAATTCTATATGCCACACCGAAAACACGTAGTTAAATCTGCTTTGCATGTGAGCCGCGTTTCACTTTCTTTTTCCATCTTCTTCCTTCGTTCAGACTCAACTCGTAGTCCTCGTTCAGACTCCTTGGTGCCCTGGGCGAAGTCGTTTGCCGTGCTTTACGACCTATTGGCGTATGATTCATATACATACGTTGGGGTCTCTCTCGAAGCCGAAGAAGTTGGAGGAGCTAATTAGGGCTGAAGTCAAGATCCGCAACCGACCGACGTAGTATTTGATAGACCTTCACTTTTGTACAACACGCAGAGCTTGCACCACAAATTATACAGTCGAGTACAATATTTTACTTGGCAGCTGGGGAACATCTAGTACATGCCGTCTAGGTCTACGGGGAGCTCCAGTAAGTGACCGTCGAGACAAAGCCATTGATGTTATCAGCCTGGTCCACAATCCCTTTCCCGTTAACGCTGATCTGTTTCTCGGAAGCCACAGTCGACAAGCTGAAGAGATGGACCGAAGAGCGGCGGTCGATGTTGGCAATTTGGGCTTGGCAATTTCTCGTACCGGCGCATTCGCCAGCATACGACTGGAAGAAGCTGTAGAGCCCAGCACCTGCAGTAGACATATACGTCAGGAGGAAGAGCCGAGATATGTCCTTAAAGCTACTCACCGAAGATGAAGATTTCCCTGGATTTCTCAACCGAGAGAGCCCATGCTGAAGGGGCGGCAGCGTCGTAGGGATTGGGGTCGGGGTATTTTGGACTCGTGTTAAGGAAGAAAGGAGCTGGTGCGGCCGGTGAAGGTTGGTAATATGGCTGTCGGAAGTGAACATTGGATAAGAATCCACTGGGGGTGTTCATGAGAGGAGACTTACGCTTTCGGTCTGAATGAGACCCATGAAGTGATCTTTTGCGTTCACAAATCGGTACTGGTAGATGGCATGGTGTTCTGAGCCTGCAGCGCGAAGTTAACATCGTGAGTGATTAGGGATACAGGGCGCCTGATTCATGATAGCTTACCAGTACCGATGAGCCACACGGGCCCTTGAGATTCAGACAAAATGCCACGCCCAGAGTAAACCGTGATTTGGGAAAGGCCGTCGTTATCGAGATTGTGGTCAGCAAGCCATACCCAAGTAGCCTAAGTTGTAAAAATAGCAACAAATTGCGTTAAACAGACAGCAAACAGCATAGGACGGGAGGAACAGACGTACCTCAAGGTAAGCCGAGGCGTGCTTGGTTATGTGGAGATGAAGGTAAGCAGCAAAGCAGTTGTCGATACCCCCTTCGCCACTCCTGGGACATTGTGGGCCTTCCAGCTGAGAGCCAGCGACTATTGGGGGTAGGGAAGTCATGAGAAATCTTACTCGGTGCAATTGGTAGTTTGCGATACGTACCTCCTCCGGTTCTGATGTGCGAGTCCCACATACCAGCTCCACCTTTCTCCCCAATTGGCTCTTGGACGTTCCATTCAACGATGACCGCGCCGGCAGCTGCAAAATCAGTGGGTTAGACATCCTTTGGATCCCTTTGGTTCTTGGGGTGCTTACCTGAGCCTACGGTTGAGAAGACGATATCGCTAATTTCTACGATACCTCTGTCGCCTGGCTTCCCGACTTGGAACACGACCCGGGGTTTCTTCTGGTCCTGGAATTTGGGGCCCTTTCCTGCGATGACAGACCACGCTTCGCCAACCATCCTGGTTCCTGCAGGGATAAATACGGTGTCTGTGACGATATAGTGACCAGCATCGAAGTATAAGATCTTGCAGTCGGCGAACTGTAATTGAGTTAGCTTTGATGCGAGAAACCTGGCTTCCGACTCGGCGGCTCACCTGGTGGAAGATCTTGTTCAGTGCCTCCGTATCGTCCGTCACGCCATCGCCCTTGGCCCCATAATCCTTCACGCTAATGAAATCATCGACTGTGAAGGTCTCGTATGTTGGCTGAGGACGGCCCACGACGCGGCCAGACACGTCCAGCAGGCTAGACGCCTTGTGAACGTGAGGAAGGTTGCTTTGAATAAACTCGCCCTTGGGATTCTCTCCTCGATAAATGTTGCCTTGACCCCAAGATGCGATCGTCTTGGAGCCACCTGCAAGCACGACATCACCGTTGGCGACGCCAACCGCAACAGGAACATTCTCGAGCTTCACGTTGTTGAGAACAATTGATCCATGGAGGGTCCCGTTGCTTGGTAGTGTGGACTGAATGAAGGTGGGAGTATCAACGATGCGAGCATCGATAATTGCTTCTGCTCCGATTGACTGTCAGATGCCAATGTCAAGTCAGAAATTTCAACTTCGATTGACGAGTGGCAGTAGAGGTTACCTCGCTGAGGATCTCAATACCAATCTTGCAGTTCCTAATGTTCAGGCCTTGGAAAGTCCATCCTACCAAACGTCAAAGGGAATTAGTAAAGGCAAAACCCGGTTTATGAACAATGAGGATCCGTACCCCAGTTCCAGATGGCAAAAATACCGGTTTGCGCGTTGTTGATCGTGAGGTTTCTGACAGTGAATCTGGAAAGGCTTTATACTTAAAGAAGAACGGTTGAAACGGAGGCACGTACTGTTGATTTCCAACTAACAAACCATATTTGCCACCATTGAAGACAAGATCGCCCATGTAACCACCGCTAGAGAAGCGTAAGCCTCAGTCCTATTGATAGAAAGCGTTCACGAATTCGGGCTAACCTGCCGTTTTCCATGAAAATACCTAGACAATATATTAGCATCATCGCATCACGTACGGTGAATAAGCCGGGCCCACCTCGATGATTCGTGTTTGGTGCGGTAGACATATGAACAACGATATTCCTTAACGCTGTTGATTGGGAAACCTGCCAATGGATTCCAGTTGCCTCCCATTCAGCTGGTATTTGTCGAAGATCGAGGACAAAATTCTTGATGATACGGAAACTAAAAGAAATCGGCGCGAAAATCTTCAGTTCGTTTATGTCATAGACTGACAAGAATGTCAACCTACAAGTTCTTCTGGTTGATCCAGTACCCGGGATTCGCGTCTGAAGACAGGTACTTTTCGATGAGATGCTAGGCACGTAGATGGGAGTCCGACCTACCGATCACTGCAGAACCGTTGAATGACGGATCTGCAAGCAGAGTTGGTGGGTTCTTGGGGTCGCCAATAAGTGTGGAGTAGTAGTACGGGATGATTGGCGCATTGATACGGTATGTTCTGTTGAGGAAGCTCAGTAATGAGCATGGCATAAAACGAACGAAGAATCTCTGTACCCTGCGGGGAAGTAGATGACAGCAGGCGAGAGTCTGAATTGGACGATTTGGTCAGTCTCATGGGTATACAAGACAAGAAGAGGTAGACTAACGTCGAAGATTGGCAATTCGCTCCACATCTGCCTTGTTCTTGTATGGCTCGACTGCGGGAAGAATGCGTGAGCCCAGCTGAACGGGTGATTTTTCCCCCAAAATATGACCCACTTGATGGCCTCGGTATCATCATGAATACCATCGCCTTTGGCACCATAATCCTAACACGCAGATAGGCAGCGATTAGAAATGTTTATTCAGGGTGTGTTGAAGACGAACCTTGACGTTACGGAAGACCTTGTAGTTAACCGGGTCAGGATTGTACGGCGCGGTGCCTTGGTGTTTTATGGCCTCCAGCCAAAACGGATCGCTTGGTTTAGCTCGGCCTTGCTTTCCAAGGGGTCTCTTGCAGACAGGTCCCTTTGGAAGGCCGACGGACAGAGAGACGTCGACGCCGTCGGATGTGACGTCGACAGAGGCTGAAATTTCAGCATTGATTAGTGTTGAAAAGAGTGTGAGGTATGAGATGAGAGCCAAAAGAAGGTGGGACGCGACCGCCATGGTCACGGTGATATTGCCCTAGTGGGTCTGAGAGGTGAGAAAGAAAAGATGGGAAGGGATGGGGACTCGTTCGGTTGCCATACCTGAAGCTCATATAGTCTAGTCGGTACGGAATCGTGGGACCTCCTGGTGTGCTAATGACCGAGACTAGTTCGCGTCGCATGTTGATGGTGCTGGAAATCAACAAAGTTTTCTATGTTTCCGGGAGAAGTAATTCGCTTCCGCTTGTCAGAATCCATAGGAGTCCATATGCATCAGCTGCTGCGGCTGCAAGTCGTTCCACCGACCCTGCAATGTGAGATACACTTCGAGGTCGGTTTGCTCTAGCACAAATGGCCTGCGAAGACGGAGGTGGGAGAGGGAATTGTAGAAATTGCTTCGAGATTGGCCATGACCGAAGCTGCTCAATAGACTCAAGCAGTCGAAGGTCAAAACCAAGGTCTCCGGAAACCGCAAGAGCGAGCCCATATGGCTGAGTATGGCCGCCGCTCAGCGCCTCTCAGCGCTCAACGCTTCTGAAAAAAGCCGGGGTTCCCCACAGATCGATTTGATAATTTGATGCGCGCGCAGCTGGCCTTCCTCTAAGGCTTGTACTCAGAGAAGGGAATCTAGAAATTTGAGCCTCAGGGCCTCAAGCTCGATAGCAACTCCGTCCAGCCATTCTTCACGATACTCCAAACTAGCTGTGCTACAGATGTTTCGCTCGCAATTGCGTTCTTATGGACAGATGTATTTTCGAAAAAGTCCCATGTCCGACTTAGACTGTCCGAGACAAAGTTTAAGCTCGCAACGTTTGACTTTTAACGTTTCAGGGAGTCAAAATTACCGAGATTCAACCGCTTCCAGGTACATAACAGTGGGAGGAAGATTGTTACGACTTCTGACTCGGACAATAGTATACTAGTAATAGCTGTGCAATCTATGTAGTATACTGACTCGTTTTCTTTCTTTTTGACTCATTTTTACTATTATTTGATGGACTTGGTGTTTCATAGTAGCTGCGCAATGATATCGCACAGCTACTGACTCGGAATATGTACGGATCTAAGTGTTTCATAGTAGCTGCGCTCGGAACTCGCACAGCTACTTACTTATGATGACTCGAACTATTATTTACGGGCTGTGTAGCCCTGTACTATATAACTTATCCTCGATGTACCGTACTTCTTTAGCTTGTTCTCAAGAATCTACCATTCGAGCCAAGTAACCAGCTAGCATATGCTAGTATTAACTCTTCACAAACAACCTACCAGCAATCCACGATTAACCCGTCTCAAGATCACCGTTCGCCGCCGAGGGGCACCACGACGACTTCGATTATTTTCTCACTCCGCATTCCTCGACGAGACAGCCGCCTGTCTCCTAGAAACCAGGCTCAATACTTTAATCAACACAATTGGCCGCAACACCCATTTGTTAGCACTGACCGGGGGATATCTATTATCCTGTCAAATTCCCGACGTGTGTTAATCATCCGGCATAACGGGCACTTTTCTATCGTACGCGGACGACTCTATTCCGTTCTTCATCACGAAGACGACATCACCCTTTTCCTTCGAAACCGCCCTTCGGTAACCATATCAAGGTTTCTCCCTTGATCCATAACAGAAGAACAAGCTTTCCCATCAACGTACCTTCTGTTTAGAAGGTACATTTCCCATTTAACAAAATTTTCGGATCCAGTAAATCGATCTCCCGAATCTCCTCCTCGTCCTCGAAAAAGGAAAAGAAGTCATCCTCCAAGAAGACCACCCCGAAACAGTCCAGAGCGTCCACTCCCCAATTACCCCCTTGTGCAAAAACTCCGCATTGGTTCTCTCTTCCCAGATCAATCGATTGCATCACCGCTGGAGAAGCCCTCCTAACCTGTAACACCCAACCTTGCCCGTATCGAGACGTCCCGAACAATCAATCTCCACCCGATTCGAATCTAATTCTTTGCGATTCAAAGAACATCAACTATTCCGGGAACAAGAACGCCCCAACCTACCTCTGTACCGATCACGACGAACACGCATTCTACACTACTACGACAAAAGACTCCCATATCAATCGAAACAACGATTGGATCTTTTGCCTGGAACAACCCTGTCCGTCTCGATCCACCCAATCCGATTCCTTCCCCGACAATTTCGAACCCACATCGAACTCCAACAAAGACCTCATTGTCAAACTCTTGAACCCCTCTCTCACCCCGATTAAGGAGGTACCCTCTAAATCCCCCGAACGAACCGAACCAACTCAAGAAGAAGAAGAAGAAGACGACGACAACGAAGACGAAGAAGGATCAGGCAACACCTCTCAAGCCGAATCAGCCCCAGAACAACCAGCAGTTCTAGCTCCAAAACCAGTTCCGGCATTCAAACCGATTGAACTACCCAAATCCGCTCCGGAATCCCAACCGATAGAGCAACCCCAATCC